>JAJHIY020001651.1:0-51940 GCA_022114975.2 Lampris megalopsis
CACGACACGACGATGTTGCGTTTTCCCCGGTAACTGATGCAATTGCAGTTCGTCAGTTATTATTCCCGTTGTTGGCTGCAGCCGTATTTGCGCCCTTACTTCAGGAAATCGCAACGGGTTAAGCATACATTTGTTAATACCTGATTGCAGAGCGGTACTTTACATTATCACGCCCGGGTGCGCCGGGTGACCAATGGCGTTAGTTTCAGACCTGATTATGACTGATATTTGTTGCTCTTTATTGGCACGGTACTGGTTAATAAACTATGTGCTGGTTAAAATTTCTTGGCCTGTGCCCTTTCATGGGGGTGTCCAAAAAACTGGAGACGGCGATTGGCATGGGGCTGGCCACCACATTCGTCATGACACTGGCGTCAATCAGTTCGTGGTTAATTGACAATTTAATTCTCATCCCTCTGGATTTAACCTGGCTGCGCACCATGAGTTTTATTCTGGTGATTGCCGTTGTCGTGCAGTTCACCGAGATGGTGGTAAGAAAACCAGCCCGGCTTTGTACAGGTTGCTGGGTATTTTTTTGCCACTTATCACCACTAACTGCGCGGTGCTTGCTGTGCCGTTATTGAGCGTTAACCTGAAGCAAAACTTTTTCCAGGCTGCTTTGTATGGGTTTTTCTGCGGCAGTAGGCTTCTCTCTGGTTTTGGTATTATTTGCTGCCGTGCGTGAGCGCCTGGCAGTTGCTGATGTTCCCGCGCTTTTCGTGGCAATGCCATTGCCTTGATTACGGCCGGATTAATGTCCTTGCCTTTATGGGCTTTAGCGGACTGGTAGAAGTTTTGATGAGTATGATTTGGATAGCCATCATCCCGCTTGCGTGCTCGGCCTGTTCTTTGGGCTGATTCTTGGTTACGCCTCCGCGCCGCTTTAAAGTGGAAGATGATCCCATTGTCGATAAAATCGATGAAATATTACCACAAAGCCAGTGCGGCAGTGTGGCTACCCGGGTTGCCGCCCTTATGCTGAAGCGGTTGGTAAAATTGGTGAGCACATAAACCGTTGTGCACCAGGCGGCGAGCCGTCATGGTAAAAAATTGCTGGTTTAATGGGGGTTGATCCGCAACCAACAGAAGGCGGTGACACCGCAGAGCCTGAACGGATGCTGGCCGTTATCGATGAAGATAACTGTATTGGTTGCACCAAGTGCATTCAGGCCTGCCCGGTTGATGCAATAGTGGGGGCCACCCGTGCAATGCACACCGTAATCAGTGAACAGTGTACTGGCTGTAATTTATGTGTCGCCCTTGCCCGACACAGTGCATTACTCTGGTGCCCGTAAACCCGACTCCGGCAACCTGGAAATGGGATCTGCAAACTATCCCCGTGAAGATTATCCTGTGGAAACCATGCTTAAGTTTTTTCAGCGTTTAAAAAAGACAAAATCTGGGACTTTCATGGGGGGATCCACCCTCAGAAATGAAGCACCCAGTCCAGTGGCACCCCCTTGCGGCAGGTTTCCACTGGCTACAGAATTATATTATCCCCGTCAGGCAACATATTGGCGATGATGGTGAACTGTGCGTAAAACCCGGTGACGTTGTGTTGCGTGGGCAACCGCTGACGCGTGGCTGGGGGAAAATGTTGCCGGTACACGCGCCCACTTCCGGGACGATTACCGCAATCGCGCCTCATACCACTGCTCACCTTCCGGTTTGATGCGAAGCCTTGCGTTTTTCTTGCAGCAGACGGTAAAGACGAATGGTTCCCACGCGAGGGCTGGAGTGATTACCAGCAGCGTGAAAAAGCGAGCCTGATTGAGCGAATTCAGCAGTTTGGCGTTGCCGGCCTTGGCGGCGCAGGTTTTCCTACTGGCGTAAAATTGCGTGGTGGGGCTGCCGAATCGAGACCCCTGATAATTAATGCCGCTGAGTGTGAACTTACATCACGGCTGATGACGCCTTAATGCAGGAGTGCGCTGCACAAATACTAGAGGGGATAAAATCCTCGACTATATACTTAATCCGACGCCAGATTTTGATTGGTATTGAAGACAATAAACCTCAGGCAATTTCCATGCTCAGAGCGGTTTTGTGTAATGAACACAAGACGCAGTTGCGGGTCATTCCCACGAAATTACCCTTCCGGAGGCGCCAAACAGCTAACCCAGATCCTGACAGGCAAGCAGGTTCCCCATGGTGGGCGCTCTTCTGATATCGGTGTATTAATGCAAAATGGCGGTACTGCTTATGCCATTAACGAGCCATTATCGATGGTGAACCACTCACTGAACGTGTCGTGACGCTGACTGGGGAAGCTGTTGGCAACCCGGAAACGTTTGGGCGCGAATAGGCACGCCAGTACGTCACTTGCTTAATTTTGCAGACTACCGCAGTAATGCCCAGCCCATGGTAATTATGGGTGGGCCATTAATGGGGTTTACTTTGCCCTCACTTGATGTCCCGGCAGTTAAAATCACTAACTGCCTGCTGGCACCTTCTGTGCAAGAAATGGAGCCAGCACAAGAAGAACAGCACTGTATTCGCTGCAGCGCCTGGTGCCGAAGCATGCCCGGCAGACCTGTTACCCCAACAGTTATACTGTTCAGCTTAGGGCAGCAACATGATAAAGCGACGGCGCACCATCTGAATGATTGCATTGAATGCGGTGCCTGTGCCCTGGGTGTGCCCCAGCCAGGATCCCGCTGGTGCAATATTTCCGTCAGGAAAAAGCAGAAATTCGGGCCATTGCCGACGAAACTCGCCGGGCAGCAGAAGCAAAAACCCGTTTTGAGGCCCGGCAGGCTCGCCTTGAGCGCGAAAAACAGGCGCGTCAGGCCCGTCATCAACAGGCAGCGGTGCAACCAGGATCAGCACAAGACAAATCGGCAATTGAGGGCCGCACTGGCGCGGAGTCAAAGAAAAACATACTGCCGCCACAAACACCGTTGTGATTCAGGCTGGTACCCAGCCAGATAACCAGGCTGCGATTGCAGCCCGTGCTGCACGTAAAGCCGAAGCACGCGCCCGACAACAAGAGAAAGCTGCCTTACAAGCCGATGAGCAAAACCGTCGCCGACAGTCATACTGGCTCAGAAGTACCCACGTAAAGCGGCGGTTGCCCGCAGCACTGGCACGCGCCAAAGCACGCAAAGCGCAGGCAGTGGAGAATTTGGCACCGGAAGCAACCGCCACTCCTGAGCCAGTCAGTAAGCCAGTAACTGTGGACCCGCGCAAAGCTGCGGTTGAGGCGGCGATTGCCCGCGCCAAAGCGCGCAAAGCGCAGGCAGTGGAGAATTCGGCACAGGAAGCAACCGCCACTCCTGAGCCAGTCAGTGAGCCAGTGGCTGTGGACCCGCGCAAAGCTGCGGTTTGAGGCGGCGATTGCCCGTGCCAAAGCACGTAAAGCGCAGGCAGTGGAGAATTCGGCACCGGAAGCAACCGCCACTCCTGAGCCAGTCAGTGAGCCAGTGGCAGTGGACCCGCGCAAAGCTGCAGTTGAAGCGGCGATTGCCCGTGCCAAAGCAAAACGTGCAGCGCAGTCTGCTGTCAGTGAGGAATAAATGGTTTTTCGTATTGCCAGTTCACCCTATACCCATAACCAACGCCAACCAGCCGCATTATGCTGCTGGGTTACGCTGGCAGCAGTTCCCGCCATTATTGTCCAGACGCTGTGGTTTGGGCCTGGCAGTCTGGTTCAGGTCATCCTTGGCTGCCTCGCGGCACCACGACACGACGATGTTCGCCATACTCAAATTGCGCAATAAATCGATGTCCGAACTGGGCGATAACTCAGCACTCCTCACAGGTTTGCTGCTTGGCGTCAGTATCCCGCCTTTGGCCCCCTGGTGGATGGTGATTGTTGGTACCTTATTTGCCATTATTTTTGCCAAGCAATTGTATGGTGGACTGGGCCATAATCCTTTTAACCCTGCGATGACCGGTTATGTGGTGTTACTTATTGCGTTTCCGGTATCCATGACATCCTGGTTACCTCCCGAGACACTGGCAGCAACCGTGCCCGGTGTCAGTGACGTTCTGCATACCATTTTCACCGGTCATACACTGGCAGGCGACACCGTTACCCAGTTAAAAATGGGCATTGACGGCATCAGCCAGGCAACTCCGCTCGACACGTTTAAAACCGGTCTGCGTGCCGGGCATACCGTTGCTGAACTCAAACAGGCACCGATTTATGGCGGCATTCTTGCCGGCATAGGCTGGCAATGGGTTAACGTGGCATGGCTGGCGGGAGGCCTCTTCCTGTTAATGAAAGGGACAATACGCTGGCATATTCCGGTGAGTTTCCTGCTGACTTTGCTCGTTTGCTCAACGCTTGGCTGGTGGCTACTTCCCAATAGCTGTGCTTCTCCAGCAATTCATCTGTTTTCCGGGGCAACGATGATGGGTGCATTCTTTATCTTTACAGACCCGGTTACTGCATCCACCACACCAAAAGGCAGGCTAATTTTCGGTGCGCTGGCTGGGTTACTGGTTTGGCTGATTCGTTCATTCGGCGGCTACCCCGACGCCGTAGCTTTTGCGACTTTGCTGGCAAATATCACCGTTCCACTGATTGATTACTTTACGCGCCCGCAAACCTATGGACACCGCTAAGGAGACCTCGTGATGCTGAACACAATGCGTAAACACGGTGTCACTCTGGCGCTGTTTTGCGGCAGGTTTTACTGGCCTGGTTGCCGTAGTGAACACATTGACACAGCCGGTGATTGCTCATCAGGCCATGTTGCAACAAAAGAAATTGTTCGACCAGGTTATCGCCCCGGACAGCTATGATAATGCTATCCAGCAAGATTGCGTGGTGGCGAACAATACGCCACTGGGCTCTGGTGCTCACGATATCTATATTGCCCGTAACCAGGGCAAACCGGTTGCTGTGGTTATGCAAACCACAGCACCTGATGGTTATGGTGGAGCGATTCAGTTGCTGGTTGCTTCCGATTTCTCCGGCACTGTGTTAGGAACACGGGTCACTGAGCAGCACGAGACACCGGGCCTTGGCGATAAAATTGATGTGCGGGTATCAAACTGGATACTGGGTTTTGCCGGTAAACAGGTAACTGGCCCCGACGATGCCGCATGGGCAGTGAAAAAAGACGGGGGAGATTTTGATCAGTTTACCGGTGCGACCATTACTCCCCGAGCGGTGGTTAACGCCGTTAAACGTGCCGCATTGTTTGCCAAAACGCTGCCGCCTGAACTGGCAACATTCCCCTCTTGTGGAGCATCTTCATGAGTGATGTAAAAACAATTTTTATCCAAGGGTTATGGAAAAATAACTCGGCGCTGGTGCAACTACTTGGCTTGTGCCCTCTGCTTGCTGTCACGTCCACTGCAACCAATGCTTTGGGTCTTGGACTGGCAACGACGCTGGTACTGGTGCTGACGAACACTGCGGTTTCATTACTGCGTCGCTTTGTACCCAGTGAAATTCGCATTCCGATTTACGTGCTGATCATTGCTTCCGTGGTAACCTCGGTTCAACTGTTAATCAATGCTTTTGCCTTCGGGCTTTATCAGTCTTTGGGGATCTTTATTCCACTGATTGTCACCAACTGTATTGTTATTGGGCGCGCTGAGGCCTTTGCCTCCAGAAATCCACCAGGCCTTGCAGCCATTGATGGTCCTTGCCATTGGGATGGGCGCAACATGTGCCATGTTTGTTTTGGGCACAATGCGTGAGATTTTAGGTAATGGAACATTATTTGATGGTGCCGATATGCTGCTGGGGAGCTGGGCTAAGATTCTGCGTATCCAAATCTACCATACAGACACGCCTTTTTTACTCGCCATGTTGCCACCAGGTGCCTTTTTTGGCCTGGGTTTAATGCTTGCCGCTAAATATGTCATTGACGAGCGCAGTAAACGCAGAGCTGCAACTCACGCCAGGGAAAGCAACGTTCAGGGAGCAGAAAAAGCCTGATGAACAAAGAGAAACGCATCGCTATTTTGTCGCGCCTTAGAGAGAGTAATCCGCATCCAACAACGGAGTTGCACTTCTCATCACCTTTTGAATTACTCATTTCTGTGCTGCTTTCGGCTCAGGCAACTGATGTCAGCGTCAATAAGGCTACAGCGAAGCTGTACCCGGTAGCCAACACGCCAGCGGCCATTCTCGCGCTGGGGGTGGAAGGCGTGAAGTCATATATCAAGACAATCGGCCTGTTTAACAGCAAAGCTGAGAATGTGATTAAAACCTGCCGCATTTTGCTCGAAAAACATGGTGGCGAAGTACCTGAAGACCGTGCTGCACTGGAAGCATTACCAGGTGTTGGCAGGAAAACTGCGAATGTCGTGCTGAACACCGCATTTGGCTGGCCAACCATCGCCGTGGATACACATATTTTTCGGGTGTGTAACAGAACGGGTTTTTGCCCCGGGCAAGAATGTTGAGCAGGTAGAGGATAAAACTACTGAAGGTCGTTCCTGCCGAATTTAAAGTTGACTGCCACCACTGGTTAATTCTGCATGGGCGCTACACTTGTGTGGCACGTAAACCCCGCTGTGGCTCCTGCCTGATTGAAGATCTTTGTGAGTACAAAGAGAAGACCGAAATCTGACCGGATGACATTGATAGCTGTTTGCGTCAGGCGCTGACGCAAAACGTTTACCTCCCTCACTAAAAAACCCTCATTCAACAACATAAACACTTTTCATTGTAGATTTTAGCTACATAAAACATTCCAGACAGCACCACATGTGGTTAATTGTTTTTTTAAAACCCAAAATTTCTATAGATTTTCCACAGGCCGCTTCAGGCAGGGATAAATGTTAAAATTTATCGCCACAAGTTTTCCCAACCTATGGTTTAATAAAGAAAAATTACACAAAACAAACAATTAAACCGCAATATGAAATAATAGCGGTTTCATTAACTGGTTATAACCGCAAAAACCGACATATAACTCTTTGTATCAGAAAAAAATCAGCTTCACAAAAGAAAAAACTTATATTTTTTAGTCTATCAAAATTTAAATCTGCATAACAATTCATCTACCCAGGCAATACCCTACCAAACACAAATGTAAAAGAATATGACAAATAACTTGCCAGATGCCTCATATTAGGGAAAAGTACCTGCCGTTTTCCCCTCCCATAACAAAATCAGAGTCGTCTTAGCGCCATCTGGTTGAAAAACGCCCTGTTAGTACGGGCTGTAAAATAAGAGGTATATGTGTCGACTGCAAACAATAAACCAGCAGAAAGCATTAGTTTAAATGCTTTCAAACAACCGAAATCGTTTTATCTCATTTTCTCCATTGAATTATGGGAACGCTTTGGTTACTACGGCCTGCAGGGAATCATGGCTGTTTACCTGGTTAAACAACTGGGTATGTCTGAAGCGGACTCAATTACGCTTTTCTCTTCTTTCAGTGCGCTTGTCTATGGTCTGGTCGCTATTGGCGGCTGGTTAGGCGATAAAGTACTGGGTACCAAACGCGTCATTATGCTGGGGGCGCTTGTTCTGGTTGTTGGGTATGCGTTAGTTGCCTGGTCCCGGGCACAATGCCGCTATCGTCTACGCCGGTATGGCAACCATCGCTGTCGGTAATGGCTTGTTCAAAGCTAACCCGTCTGCTTTGCTGTCTACCTGTTATCCAAAAGATGACCCACGTCTTGATGGCGCATTTACGATGTACTATATGTCCATCAACATTGGCTCATTCTTTTCCATGCTCGCCACGCCATGGCTGGCAGCACAGTTTCGGCTGGAGTATCGCATTTTCACTGAGCGTTGTGGGTATGCTGATTACCGTGGTGAACTTTGCATTCTGTAAGAAATGGGTAAAAGATTTCGGTTCCAAACCGGATTTTGCACCGGTTGACCTGCGTAAACTGTTTGCCACCCTGGTCGGTGTTCTGGTCCTGATTGCCCTTGCCACCTGGTTGTTGCATAACCAGCAAGTCGCCCGTATTGCATTGGGTGTCATCGCTCTGGGGATTATCGCGATTTTTTGCCAAAGAAGCCTCTGCCCTGCAAGGCGCGGCACGCCGTAAAATGATTGTTGCGTTTCTGCTGATGCTGGAAGCCGTAGTATTCTTTGTGCTCTACAGCCAGATGCCAACCTCCCTGAACTTTTTTGCTATCCGCAATGTTGAGCACAGTATTTTTGGTATTGCGTTCGAACCTGAACAATACCAGGCACTGAACCCGTTCTGGATTATGATTGGTAGCCCAATTCTTGCAGCGATTTACAACAAAATGGGTGACCGCCTGCCAATGCCCGTTAAATTTGCGATTGGTATGGTTCTGTGCTCTGGCGCATTCCTCATTCTGCCATTAGGTGCGCGTTTTGCTACAGATGCCGGGATTGTCTCTGTTAACTGGTTAATTGCCAGCTATGCGCTGCAAAGTATTGGTGAACTGATGATCTCCGGTCTGGGCCTGGCCATGGTGGCACAATTGGTTCCACAGCGCCTGATGGGCTTTATTATGGGCAGTTGGTTCCTGACTACGGCTGGCGCGGCCATTATTGCCGGTAAAGTCGCCAACCTGATGGCTGTACCAGAGAATGTCACTAACCCGGTAGAATCTCTGCAGGTATACGGACATGTCTTCCTGCAAATTGGGATTACCACCGGTATCATTGCACTGTTGATGCTGCTGACTGCGCCAAAATTGCACCGCATGACGCAGGATGACGATAAAAAAGCCAGCACGTCACAAACAGTGACTGTCTGATTTTTCTGGGGAAACAGCGTTATCGCCACTGTACCTGAGTACAGTGGCGATTGACTCTTCCCGGCTCGTATAACTACCGCGTTTGTTCTGCACTTTTTCTGCTTTTTCTTTCTCTTCCTTGCCAACTACCATCCTTGATAAGTGATATCTTACTACCTGGCGCTTATACAAGGAGTCTTACGATGAAATTGTTTTATAAATCAGGCGCGTGCTCACTGTCGCCACATATTGTCCTGCGTGAAAGCGGGCTTGATTTCACCCTGTCACAGGTTAACTTACAGGAAAAGTCCACTGAAAGTGGTGAGGATTTCTGGTCCATTAACCCTGCCGGGCAGGTTCCGGCGCTGCTGTTAGATAATGATACCTTGCTGACTGAAGGTGCAGTTATTGTGCAATATATCGCAGACCAGGTACCGGACCGCCAGCTTCTTCCACCGGTCGGAACGTTGTCGCGCTACCAGGCGCTTTCCTGGCTTAACTTCATTGCGACGGAATTACACAAAGGTTTCACTCCGTTGTTTTCGTCACGACGACACCCGAAGCATATAAATCTGCCTGTATAGCTAAATTGTTGAAAAAAATGGGGCTGGTCAACGATGCGCTAAGTGATAAACCCTGGTTGATGGGGCAGCGTTTTAGCGTAGCTGACGCTTATTTATTTACTGTGCTCAACTGGGGATACGCGCTGTCACTGGATATGAGCCAGTTCGAACATATCAATGCATTTATGGAAAGGATGCGTGCTCGTCCGGCTGTTATGGCGGCACTAAAGGCTGAAGGGCTCAAATAATTGCTCCATCCCTGGAGCACTCGATGCTTGTGCCAGCACCGTATAAGTAACACTTGTGCGTGCAGTCAGAGCTGTTTACTGTAAAACCACTGCTCAGGGCGGACTATCTCGTCCTGTGCAGCAACGACTTGCAGCTCATACTCGCCCATCTGTTTTGTGGTTTGCATAATGGCATACACCGCAGAAGTAACGTGCTCCAGCGCATCCTGAACGGTTGCACCCTGTAGCAATTTCACTAACAGCAAACCACTGGTTACATCACCCACGCCCACGGGCTGGCGAGTGCCAAAGTCGACCAACGGACGGCTGATATGCCAGGCGGCATCATCTGTTACCAGCAACATTTCAAAACAATCCTGGTTATAACCAGCTCGCGCCAGATGTTTCACCAGGACGATTTCCGGCCCTTTGGCAATCAGTTCACGCGCAGTGCTGACAGCCTCGGCGACGTTACTGACAGAGTGACCACTGAGCATTTCCAGTTCCAACAGATTCGGCGCAATAATATCTGCCGCCGGCAATGCACTGCGGGCATGAAATTCCGCCACACCAGGTGCCACAATACAGCCTTTTTCCGGGTGTCCCATAACCGGGTCACAGAAATAACGGGCTGAAGGATTAGCCTGCTTTACCTGTTCCACGATACGTAAAATGTGCTGCCCCTGCTCTGCTGAGCCAAGGTATCCGCTAAGAACAGCATCACAACGTGCTAATTCGCCGATATCCGCAATGCCCTGGACAATATCGGTTAAATGCGATGGCGTCATGACGATGCCGGTCCATTTGCCATATTGCGTGTGATTGGAAAACTGAACGGTATTCAGTGGCCAGACGTTAGCGCCAAGGCGGCGCATCGGAAATTCAGCCGCACTGTTCCCCGCGTGGCCAAAAACCACGTGTGATTGTATAGCGAGGATATTTTTCATGACTAACCCGGTGATGAGTGTTGTGAGTGTTATTGAGACAAAAAATTAAGGCGTGATTTCCCACGCCTTATGACTATTGGTTACTTCCAGCAAATGAGGCAGTAGTTTTTCTTACCGCGGCGTAACAGAGTGTAGCGGCCAAACAGGTAGTCTGCGTCAGTAAAGCTGTACTCAGCATCGCTCTGTTTTTGCCCATTAACAGAAACCGCGTTGGACGCGATGGTTTTACGCGCCTGCCCACGGGAGGGTTGTAGTTCACTGTCCACCAGAGCCTGCTGGAGGTCTGCTCCTTTATCCAGTTCAACCATCGGCACGCCATCTTGCGCCAGTTGCGCAAAATCATTTTCGGTAAGGTCTTCCAGGTGCCCGTTGAAAAGGCTTTCAGTAATACGTTTCGCCGCAGCCAGCCCTTCTTCACCATGCACCAGACGAGTAACCTGCTCTGCCAGCACATACTGCGCACGCGGTGCAGTGCCACTGTTTTTATCTTCTTCTTCCAGTGCGTTGATTTCTTCAAGGCTCATGAAAGTAAAGAACTTCAGGAAGCGGTAAACATCCGCATCGGCGGTATTAATCCAGAACTGGTAAAACTTATACGGACTGGTTTTCTTCGCATCCAGCCAGACTGCTCCACCTTCAGTTTTACCGAATTTAGTGCCGTCAGATTTGGTGATCAGAGGTACGGTCAGGCCAAACACCTGATTCTGGTGCAGACGTCGAGTTAAATCGATGCCGGAGGTGATGTTCCCCCACTGATCTGAGCCGCCAATTTGCAATTCAACGCCGTGTAAATCATTCAGGCAGGCGAAATCATAGCCCTGGAGCAGATTATAGGAGAATTCAGTAAATGAAATACCGACATCGTCGCGGTTAAGGCGCTGTTTGACCGCTTCCTTATTAATCATCTGGTTGACAGAGAAATGTTTACCGATGTCACGCAGAAAGGTCAGCACATTCATGCTGCCAAACCAGTCATAGTTATTTGCAGCAATAGCGGCGTTATCGCCACAGTCAAAATCAAGGAATGGCGCAACCTGGCGGCGAATCTTATCTACCCACTCCTGAACAGTTTCGGTGGTATTGAGCTTACGTTCTGCCGCTTTAAAACTGGGATCACCAATTAACCCGGTCGCGCCACCAACCAGTGCAACCGGTTTGTGGCCAGCTTCCTGAAAACGCTTCAGGCACAACAATGGAACCAGATGGCCCAAATGCAAGCTGTCGGCAGTCGGATCGAAGCCGCAATAGAGAGCGATTGGCCCCTGCGCCAGTCGTTCCCACCAGCGCGTCTGCATCCGTCACCTGAGCAATAAGCCCACGCTCTTGCAATTGTTTAATCAAGTTGCTGCTTGCCATCAAATTCTCCATGTTTTATACGATTGCACCTTTACCGGTACACAAGTCTGTCGCGCACTGGCGCTGAGACATTAAAAGTCAGGGAGGCAATAGAATAAAGCGCCGGCCTGCATTGCGCCAGCGCTAACGAGACTATTTCCGGTGATTAAGGTGCCAGGCGGTCGATTTTCCAGGTATCCGCATCACGCTGGTATAAAAAAACGGTCATGCAGGCGGTGTTCTCCCCCCTGCCAGAATTCCATTTGATCAATACTCACCGGAATCCCCCCCAGAAACTGGGCAGCGGAATTTCTCCGGCCTGAAACTTCTGTTTTATCTCAAGGAATTTACTTTCCAGAATATTGCGGGCACTGATGCGCGAAGACTGACGGGAAACCCAGGCGCCAATCTGGCTGTCGCGTGGGCGGCTGTGAAAATACTTCATTACATCCACAGTGGACAGGCGTTCTGCTTTGCCCGTCACAGCGACCTGGCGGTCAAGCATATGCCAGGGGAACAATAAGCTGATACGTGGGTTATGCTCCAAATGAGCGGCTTTACGGCTGCCTAAGTTGGTGTAAAACACCATGCCCCGGGAATCGAAATGTTTGAGCAGTACAATGCGCTGCCAGGGTTGCTGGTTCTCATCCACAGTGGCGACAACCATAGCTGTCGGGTCCGCAAGGCGGGCATCACACGCTTGCCCAAGCCAGCGTTCAAATAAAGTCAGCGGGTCGTCCGTCAGGTCTTTACGACGCAACCCGCCTCGGGTGTATTCACGGCGCAGACTGGCAATCTGCTGTAAGGATTCATTGTCAGACATAGCAGGTATTCAGAAATCAACAGGTTGGTCTATTCTGCGCCCCGCATCGCTAAATCTCAATCCTTGTTACCCACTAACTGACAGTTGTGCAGTACTACCGTATCCCGCCGGTATACCGTGGCTTTATCACCTTTAGACCAGAAGACATATATGCCATCGGTATACCGGGCTCCTGAAGCCGACAAGCCTTGTTGCAGGTGCAATACCGTATTGTCCAGCACAAAACTGGCAGACTGCTTTTGTTGGTTTATTTCAACGGTGAGGGGTTTTTCATCACACTGGTAGTGAAATGTATCGGTGTGAATCGCATCGATAAGATGTTGGTAAGTAGTGCAGCCGCTCAGTATAAGCGGGAAAAGCAGCAGGCCTTTTTTCATAATGCAGTCCATCCGCAAACAAGCGGAGCCACAATCACTCCGTTTGTTTGAGTCTAGCCTGTTTAGCAAGCCATCCCTGTCAGTTAACTCTGATTTATCCTGTTATTAGCCGGATAAACGGCTCCAAGGATAGTTTCCTCGCGTGCGCCAGTCACCGAAGGCATATTACCGGGCAACCCAGCAATGGTACGGGCGGCCAGCCAGGCAAATGCCAGTGCTTCCATATCATCACCACTGATCCCGGCGCTATCTGTTGTTCCCACTTCGGTACCTGGCAACAACGCCGCCAGCCGTGCCATCAGTAGTGGATTTCGGCTACCACCACCACACACCAGCAACCGCTCACAAACCGCCACTTAACTGAACTTGTTCAGCAACAGACCCTGCCGTAAGCTCCAGTAGCGTCGCCTGGATATCTTCGGCAGGTAATACCGGGAAGGCAGAGAGATGCCGTTCCAGCCAGCCAAGGTTAAAATACTCGCGCCCCGTGCTTTTAGGGGCCGGCAACCCAAAGTACGGGTCACTTTGCATTTGTTGTAGCAACGGCACTACAACCTGGCCTTTACGAGCCCACAAGGCGTCTTTATCGAAAGGTTTGCCTTTATTACGCCAAATCCATGCATCCATTAGCATGTTTCCCGGACCGGTATCGTAGCCGCGGACGGGTAAACCTGGCGTCAGGATAGTCATATTGGCGATGCCGCCAACATTCAACACGACACGGCGCTCAACGGGGTGGGATAGCAATGCCGCATGAAAAGCGGGCACCAGGGGAGCACCCTGACCGCCAACAGCAATATCACGACGGCGAAAATCGCCGACAACAGTCACGCCGGTTCGTGCCGCAATAATATTATTGTCGCCAATCTGCATTGTATGCGGTGTTTCGCCCAACGGCTCATGCCACACTGTTTGACCATGGCAACCTATCGCCACTACGTCTTTTGCCTGTATTCCTTCATTGTGCATTAACGCGAGAATGGCATCGGCAAACAGTTGCCCAAGACGGGAATCAAGTTGCCCCAGTGTCGAGAGTGTCAATACCTGCCCCTGGCAAAATATCCAGTACAGCCTGTTTGATTCCCAGAGGAATGGGCCAGGTGATACTGGCTTGTTGTGCCACCATATGGCTGTCTATCGCCACCAGCACCACATCCACACCATCCAGGCTGGTCCCGGACATTACGCCGATGTATCGCCCCGATCTCATATACCGTCCTTTGTCATTATTTTACATTAACAATTGCACCACATATCCCTGGGTATTGCCATGAAAGCGTAATATTTTCTAACAACTCGCTACAGCCGTTCGCCCCTGGTCTGACGTATGTTGACGTCCGGTTCAAACATGGACTTTTATTATTTTGAGCATGTTTCCTGGCGACAGCATTAAATTCGTCCCTTTATTACCGTATAATTTATCCAGGATGATGCCCTGTCCGGGCATTACCAGGAAAAAGGAGAGTCATAGATGATTTCACGTGTACTGGTTATCTCTTTCGTCGGGCTTACGCTGGCGGGCTGTGTTAACAATGATACCTTGTCAGGGGATGTGTACAGCGCGTCTGAAGCTAAGCAAGTACAAAGCGTGACCTATGGTACCCTGGTGTCCGTTCGTCCGGTTCAGATTCAGGGCGGTGACGACAGTAACGTTATTGGTGCAATTGGCGGTGCTGTGTTAGGCGGATTTTTGGGTAATACAGTTGGCGGCGGTACTGGTCGTTCTCTGGCTACAGCCGCTGGCGCCATTGCAGGTGGCGTTGCGGGCCAGAACGTTCAGGGCGCCATGAACAAAACTCAGGGGGTAGAACTGGTTATTCGTAAAGATGACGGGAATACCATCCAGGTTGTACAGAAACAGGGTGCTACCCGTTTCTCTGTGGGCCAGCGTGTGAAAATGGCCTCCGATGGCCGCCAAATCACCGTTTCACCAAACTAATATGCTTATTGGTGGCCTGTTCAGGCCACCTCAGACTGATGATCTGTATCATTCATTGCTGTCTATGATACAGATCGTCTCAAAAATGCAGGGGAATACCTACTCAGTATCGGCCTCTTACCTCAGCAGGAAAGCATACAGGCCGGCATTCAAACTGGTCACAGCAAATTGCAGCAAAGTACGCTACTGCGGTATATGGCCTGTATCATCATTATTCTATTATTTTTTTTGATTTTTCTTTGTTCGTCTGACTATTACCCCGTTTGAATCATTTATTCTTTTGCTTGTAGATCAAGAATATTCCGTTCCAGCCGCCCAATAAGACTAATCAGTATGTCTATTTCCTGCTGACTTACCCCACCTAAAATTTCACCGCGAGTGCGGCTAATTACCTGCTCCATTTGTTCGATAATCGGTTGTGCTTTATCCGTTAGCTTAATACGCTTGGCACGACGGTCATTTGCACAGGTATGGCGTGAAATCAGACCTTTTTGCTCAAGCTGGTCGAGAGTACGAACCAGAGAAGGCTGTTCTATCCCGATAGCTTTAGCCAGCTGTATTTGTGACTGCTCCGGCGGAAGCTGATGAATATTATGCAGAGTAACCCAATGGGTTTGCGTTAACTCCAGTGGCTTCAGCCGCAGATCAATCAGAGCGCGCCATACACGAACTAAACGAGCAAGGTCAGATCCGAGTGGTGATTCCAATTTCATCTCCTTATAATTAGCTTGCTAAGTTATTATACTTGTTACAGACTAGTTTGCAGACGCTCAGATTTCAATACAAACCCTTAGTTTTAGTGAAGTTAAACAAGTATCGATAATTTATTCTACATAGTTGTCGGGTGAATGGCAGCATCTGCATGGTTTAAAGGGATATTCCTGTGAATTTTTTTGTCTTCTCGTCTGGACTGGCCTCCCGTGACCTGGTTACCGGGTCTTCGGTCTATTTTCCACCACTATTTAAAGCGGTTCTGATTGGTTTCTTTATTTGGCTTATTCTGCACAGATTATTGCGAGACTGGATGTATTCCGGTGACATCTGGCACCCCACGCTTATGGACCTCTCACTTTTTACCCTGTGTGTTAGCAGCGGTATGTTAATGCTTGCTCTGGGATAACATGCATGAACCTGAAGACCCTTAAGTATTTTTCTGGCCTGCTGATTCTTGCCTGTGCTCTGGTGGCCGGGTGGATGGTATGGAATTACTATATGCAATCACCCTGGACCCGGGATGGCAAAGTCAGGGCTGAAAAAATCGGTATTACTCCCCAGGTTTCAGGGCGCATTGTTGCCCTTAATGTCAAGGATAACCAGTTTGTCCGTGCTGGTAGTGTCCTGTTCCGGCTCGACGATACCCCCTGGCAGATTGCAAAACTTGATGCGACAGCCAAACTTGCCAGCGCTCAGACTGCACTGGCAAAAGCAACACGGGAAGCCGCACGCCGCCATAACCTGCCGGCAAACCTGCTGGCAGGCGAAGAGATGGATAACGCCAACATCAATGTGAAAACAGCACAGGCTGGGGTTAATGCGGCACAGGCCGCACTGGATAAGGCCAACTGGGAGATTAGCCAGGCTATTGTCAGTGCCCCTCAGGATGGCTGGGTAACTAACTTATCCACCCGCGTGGGGGATTATGCCACAGCGGGCAAAGCCGTATTTGCTCTGGTTGAAAGCCACTCTTTCTATGTTGTCGGTTATTTTGAAGAAACCAAACTCCGCCACATACAACCCGGCGACCTGGCGAAAATCCTGCTGTACAGTGATGACACCCCATTACAAGGTAGGGTCGCAAGCATTGGCAGGGCGATTTATGACCAGAGCGTGGAAGCTGACTCCGGATTGATTGCCGATATCAAACCCAACGTGCCATGGGTGCGCCTGGCGCAACGTATCCCGGTAAGAATTACTCTGGACACCATTCCTCAGGGGGTAACGCTGGTGTCCGGGACTACCTGTACTGTCGCCATTGAGCCAGAAAAACGATGACACCGAACAGTTTTCGGCTCACATCCCTGCCCTGGTTTAATACCCGGCCAGGGCAGTGGCGCTATGCTTTACGCAATGCCATTGCCATGTGCCTTGCGCTTGCCATCGCTTATGCGTTGCAACTGGACGAACCCTACTGGGCCATGACATCGGCGGCCGTTGTCAGTTTTCCCCACTCAGGGCGGCGTTATCAGCAAAAGCCTCGGGCGTATTGCAGGCAGTGTTCTGGGCGCATTTGCCGCGCTGTTTATTGCCGGGCACACCCTTGATGATCCCTGGTTGTTTACCTGGGCGATGGCCAGTTGGCTGGCTGTGTGCACGCTAATGGCCAGCCAGTTTCAATACAATGTTGCCTACAGTTTTTCTCTGGCGGGTTATACCGCGGCTATTATTGCATTTCCATTACTCAACACAGTATCAACCACCGAGCTTTGGGATGTCGCGCAATCGCGAGTGTGCGAAGTGATTGTCGGGATTTTATGCGGTGGGTTAATGATGATGGCGTTGCCAGGCACCGCTGATGGGGCAACCCTTATCAGTACACTTACCAACCTGCACCAACGGTTACTTGAGCATGCTAAATTGCTCTGGCGCCAGGAAACAACGGATGAGATCCGTACAGCTCACGAGCGCATGATAAGCCAGATCCTGACCACGAACCTGCTGCGGGTTCAGGCATTCTGGAGCCATTATCGTTTTCGCCACCAAAACCCCCGCATTAACTACCTGCTGCACCAATATTTACGGGCAATCAGTGTCACTTCGGGTATACGCCGTTTACTGATTAACTGGCCCAATGCGCCAGCATATCTCTGGCCGGCAATTGAACAGTTACTGGCGCAGTTAGGCAACCCACAAGCAGATGCACTGCATATTGCCCGAAGCCTTGCCAGACTGAAGCCGCCAGAACACGCAGATTACCGCCACCGTGCCTTATGGTTTCGTCTGTCGCATTATTGCCAGTTATTGCAAAACTGCCGCCGGGAGCTTCTGCAACTCACGTTGCCGGCAGGCCACCCGGTTAAAACTGTGCCACGTACACCCGCGCTTGCCCGCCATACCGACTGGCTTGAATCCGTTTGGGCCGCACTGCGCACTTTTTGTGTGATTAGCGTCACCAGTGCCTGGAGTATTGGCAGCCAGTGGGATGAAGGAGGCGCGGCCCTGACGCTGGCAGCCATTTGTTGTGTTCTTTATGCCACTACACCCACAGCATTATTTTCCTTAACCCTGTTATTGCGTACTCTGTTACTGCTGTCTTTGTTCAGCTTTGCAGTGAAATTCGGCCTGATGGTGCAGATAACGCAGTTGTGGCAATTTCTGCTGTTTCTGTTCCCTTTATTACTGACCATGCAATTGATAAAACAGCAGCAGCCCAGGTTTGCCGGGCTATGGGGGCAGCTCATTGTTTTTATGGGATCATTTATTGCCGTCACTAACCCGCCGGTTTATAACTTTGCAGACTTCTGAATCAGAATCTGGCTAAAATTTTGGGTGTCGGTGTGGCATGGGTCGCCTTTTCTGTATTGAGGCCAGGGTCTGATAACCTGAAAAGCCGTCGCCATATTCGCGCATTACGCCGGGCTTTTATTGACCAGTTAAGTCGCCGCCCTGCACGTACACAGTCAATGTTCGAATCTTTGGTGTATCACCTGGTAAGTCAGTTGAATAGCAGTAAAGACGAAACCAGCCGCCGCTGGTTGCTGCGCTGGGGAGTGGTACTACTGAATTGTTCTCATGTTGTATGGCAATTGCGTTCCTGGGGCACACCTGGCGACCCGCTGACACAGGTACGTGATGTTGCACTTCACCTGGTACAGGGCGTGATGACTGAGCGGGGAGTTCACCACCACAGTCTCGACAATGCACTCGCAACGTTGAAAACGCTGACAACAACACTTGAGCGCCATCACCGGGAGGATGCCCGTAATCTGGCTTCCCATATCTGGATGTTATATTGCTCGTTGTCTCAGTTACAACTGGCGCCCGTTCTTCCCGCTATTGAGCAAAATACATAACCCTGTACCGCAACCTTACATAACTCATGGTTGATAATGATTATCATTACTGTTAGATTATTTTCCACGGTACGGCGAGTGACGACCTCAATCGTACCGTACGACATTGCTCACATTGCTTCCAGTATTGTTTGCCCGTCCTCAGGACGGGCTTTTTTTTGTGGGGAAGACGGTTTATTCAGGGAACATCGTAACCCAGTGCGGCTTTGCGGATACTGAACCACTGCGTGCGGGTTAATTTAACGCCCTGCGCCCCCACAGCATCACGCACCCGGTTAATTTTACCAGAGCCAATAATTGGCAGTGGCATGCTCGGGAGTGCAAGAATCCAGGCATATACAACCTGCTCAAGGCTCTGAGCGCCGGTTTGCTCAGCAACTTTCCCCAGCATATCCCGCAGTGCAGCTAATTCAGGAGAAGAAAACAGACGCCCGCCACCCAGACACGACCATGCCATTGGGCGGACACGCAATTGCTGCATCTGATCCAGTGTGCCGTCAAGTAACAGGGGTTGGTGCACAGGGGAGATTTCCACCTGGTTCGTGACCAGGGAGAAAGGCAACCTCGACTGAAGCAGGGAATACTGAGCCGGTGTAAAATTCGACACGCCAAAATGGCGCACTTTGCCACTCTGGTGCAGTTCAAGGAAAGCCTGTGCCACCTCGTCTGCATCCATCAGTGGGTCCGGACGGTGTATCAGGAGTAAATCAAGGTAGTCTGTGGAGAAGTGGCGTAGCGAGTTTTCGGCGCTGCTAATAATATGTTTTTTATCAGTAATGTAGTGACCAATCGTATTGCCAGGGCGAGCCAGCGTGGCAATACCGCATTTAGTGACGATCTCCAGTTTTTCGCGTAGCGCAGGTGCCAGTTTCAACGCCGAACCAAACGCAGATTCACACTGATAATCGCCATAGATATCGGCATGATCAACCGTGGTTATACCTAATTCAAGATGTTGCTCAATAAATGTAACCAGCGACTGAGGCGACATTCCCCAGTCCATTAACCGCCAGTACCCCATCACAAAACGAGAGAACTCTGGCCCCTGGGGCGCGATGGCTAAACGCTGCATAGTCTGTTCCTGTTTTAACAAAAAATTCAGGCGAGTATAGCCCGCCTCGCCAGTTAAAACAGTGACGGTTGTTGGTCTGTCTCATCAGACACAGGCTTACCTGTGCGCAATTTGCGCAGCATACGCTGGCGACAAAGCCGGATAACATCCTGTTTTTGCGCATCCGACATTTTTTGCCAGTTAAAGCGACGATGTTGGCTACGCATGCAGCCACGACAATAACCTTTATCGTCGCTCTGGCAAATTCCCCGACACGGGCTCGGTACCGGAAAAAACTCTAACTGCTCAGCCACAATTCAACCTCATCAACCCCATTTAGTTATTGAAGACGTTATCTGCCAGTGGTGCAAGTTTCACAGGCCATAAGCCTGACTGGAGCATGTGAAAAAACACTCAATACTCATAGCATATATCAGGAAATTGATACGCCTTATTTGTACTGACCACTCATTAATCAAGGGATTAAGGTTTTACTAATCTTAACGGAATAAATTGATAGTCTGTTCAATTCCCTGACTACGATTAAAATAATGTTTAATAAGTTACAGTGTAACGATTCACAGTTTACACTTTTCAGTGCGCTCATTTTTACTTTGATTAACAGCCTGTTTATTGCACGGTGTTGGGCAATAATTCATCCGGGCAGCCTGCATACAATGCTGTTTGCACTGAGTATTCCTCTGGTGCTGTTTTCCGCCTGGACGATTATTTTCAGCCTCTTCGCTTTGCCCTGGCTGAGAAAGCCCCTGCTTGTATTGCTGCTCGTTGGCAGCGCCGCAAGTAACTATTTTATGTTCACCTATGGTGCGGTTATTGACCGCAACATGATGCTCAACATTTTTGATACCAATACACAGGAAGTCACGGCACTGCTAACACCGCAACTGTTTGTATGGCTGGGACTTACCGGGGTTGTTCCTGCGGCTTTATTGTGTGCCATTAAAATACGCAAGGAGCGCTGGTGGAGTGTGCTGTTATTGCGTGGATTAATGGTTATCAGCGCCATTATGGTTATTCTGTTATCTGCCAGCACACTGTACAAAGATTATGCGTCACTGTTTCGTAATAACAAGGAAATTGTGAAGATGGTGACCCCGCCTAATTATGTCACCGGTTTTATTCAGTTCGCGCATAAACAGATAGCTGGCAATACCAGTCAACTTATCAGGCAGGGTGAAGATGCGACCAAAGGTGCATTGATTCGCAGCCAGAGTAAAAAAACAGTCGTAATTCTGGTTCTGGGCGAAGCATCCAGGGCGCAAGACTATTCGCTGGGTGGGTATACGCGCGAAACCAACCCGGAACTGAGCAAGCGTGATGTTATTTGGTTCAACCACGCCACTTCATGCGGCACGGAAACGGCCGTATCGGTGCCCTGCATGTTCTCTGGAATGACCCGCAGCCAGTATGATGCTGACCTGGCACACCACAGAGAAGGTTTGATGGACGTTCTTGCTCATGGTGGTATTAATGTGCTGTGGCGGGAAAACGACGGTGGCTGTAAAGGTGCCTGTACCCGAATTCCCCATACCGACATGACTAAATGGAACCTGAACGATGTCTGCCACGATGGTATTTGCCTGGATGATGCCGAGCTGTATCGTCTGCCAAATATTCTGGATGGTATTCAGCATGATACAGTTATTGTTTTGCATTTAATGGGCAGTCACGGCCCGGCGTATTATGAACGTTATCCACCCAAAATGCGCCGTTTCACGCCAACCTGTGATACCAACCAGATCCAGGACTGCACCCGTGAAGCGCTCATCAATACTTATGACAATTCGATTTTGTATACCGATGATATTGTCAGCCGCACAATAGATATGTTGAAACAGCACACGGATATGAATACCGCCCTGGTGTATTTATCCGATCATGGCGAATCACTGGGCGAGAATGGAATCTATTTGCACGGTACGCCCTGGCTTATCGCGCCAGACCAGCAAACTCATATTCCACTGTTATTCTGGCTGTCGGATAACTACTCTCAGGGTTTTCATATCAACCGCCAATGCCTGCAGCAAAAAGGCAAAAATGATGAGGTTTCTCAGGACAACCTTTTCTCCACGCTGCTTGGGATGATGGATATTCGCACCCACGTCTACCAGCAAGGTCTGGACTTGCTGGCCACCTGCCGCCAGTAAGGCCCGTAATAAAGAAACCGCACGCAAGGATAAGGCCTGTCTCTTGCGTGCGACCAGTTGGTCTATTACATTGCACTCATGATAAAACATGCCGAACGTGACACCCGTGAACATATCCTGAATACAGGCGAGCAGTTGTGCCTGAAGAAAGGTTTTACGGGGATGGGGTTGAGTGAGCTTCTGAAAACCGCAGGTGTTCCCAAAGGCTCCTTCTACCACTATTTCCCGTCTAAAGAAGCCTTTGGTGTGTCAATGCTGGAGCGGTATTACGCACAATATGATAACCGCCTTGCCACACTCTTTGGTTGTGATTGCGGGGATGCGCCTGAGGTACGGGTAATTCGTTGGTTCGAGAACGCGGTAGAACAGTTCCGTCAGCAAACCCATATTACAGGCTGCCTTGCGGTAAAGCTCTCGGCGGAAGTCTGCGATTTATCAGAAGCAATGCGCGCCAGTATGGAAGCTGGCTCCTGTAAAGTGCAGGAACATCTGGCCAGGACGATTGAACAGGCAAAGCAGTCTGGTGCTGTTTCGCTTCACACTGAGAGTTATGCCCTGGCCCAGGTTCTCTATTCACTCTGGCTTGGTGCCAACCTGCAGGCGAAGACCGGGCGGTCTGTCGCTCCACTGGAAAATGCACTGGCCCATGTTAAGCAACTCTTTGCAAACAAACCCGATTAATTTTTGCTTCTCAACAAGACGACCGGTCTACTAAAGAGGTTTTATGTCTACAGATAAATTATTCACTCCACTGAAAGTGGGCGCAGTTACCTTATCTAACCGTGTACTGATGGCGCCACTTACTCGCCTGCGTAGCATTGAACCAGGGCAGGTGCCTACCGCACTGATGGCTGAGTATTACCGCCAGCGTGCATCTTCAGGTTTGATTATTTCTGAAGCGACTAACATTTCCCCACAAGCCCGGGGTTATGAAGGTGCGCCAGGTATTCACAGCGAAGCGCAGATTGCGGCATGGCATAAAATTACTGACAGCGTCCACCAGGAAAATGGCCATATTGCTGTTCAATTGTGGCACACAGGCCGTATTTCCCATTCATCCCTGCAACCAGAGGGTAAAGCTCCGGTTGCACCTTCTGCTATTCGTGCTGAAACTCGCACCACACTCAGAGATGAAAACGGACATGCAGTAAGGGTGGATACCACAGAACCACGGGCGCTAACAACAGAGGAAATTCCGGGAATAGTGGCGGACTTTCGCCAGGCGGTCGTTAATGCCAGAACAGCCGGTTTCGACCTGATTGAATTGCACAGTGCCCATGGCTATTTGCTGCACCAGTTTCTGTCTCCGGCTTCTAACCAGCGTACTGATCAGTATGGCGGCAGTATTGAAAACCGCACCCGGCTGGCCCTTGAAGTGGTTGATGCAGCCTGCGAAGCATGGTCAGCCGACCGTATTGGTATCCGCATCTCGCCTCTGGGGCCTTTTAATGGTCTGGATAATGGTGAAGACCAGGAAGAAGCAGCACTTTATTTTATTGAAGAGTTGAATAAACGTGGGCTGGCTTACCTGCATATTTCCGAACCCGACTGGGCAGGCGGTAAACCCTATAGCGATGCCTTCCGTCAGGCAGTGCGTGACCGCTTTAGCGGGGTTATCATTGGCGCCGGTGCTTACACACCTGAGAAAGCGCAGGCGCTTATCGAGCGCGGTTTAATTGATGCCGTCGCCTTTGGGCGTAGTTATATCTCCAACCCTGATCTGGTTGCTCGCCTCCAGCATAACGCCCGCTCAATCCCCCGCGCCCGGAAACTTTTTACGGTGGCGATGCTCAGGGTTACACCGATTACCCCACCCTCTGACTCATTGCATTGATAGCGGCGCAGGTTCGCCGCTATACTTGATTCCCCTGTGTACCAACTGATGAAACACTAACGGAAGAGGAAAATTATGCGCTTACTCCACACTATGCTCCGCGTCGGGGATCTCCAGCGCTCTATTGCGTTTATACTGAAGTTCTGGGTATGAAGCTCCTGCGTACCAGTGAAAATCCGGAATATAAATACTCCCTGGCATTTGTTGGCTATGGTCAGGAAAGCGATGAAGCGGTTATTGAACTGACCTGGAACTGGGGCGTTGACAGTTATGAAATGGGTACCGCTTTTGGTCATATCGCCATTAGCGTAGATGATGCCGCGCAGGCATGTGAGCGTATTCGCCAGAACGGCGGGAAAGTCACCCGTGAAGCAGGTCCGGTAAAAGGCGGTACAACTGTTATCGCATTTGTTGAAGATCCGGATGGTTATAAAATCGAGCTGATTGAAGCCAAAGATGCAGGCAAAGGCCTGGGCAACGCGTAATCACTCTCTGGCGGGCTTTTATGCCCGCCTTAGATTGATGAAAAAGAAGGGAAAAACGTGGTTTTCCCTTCTTTTTAGTTAGCAGCCGAAAATCAATGAATTGATTTTCCTGGTTTTTTATTAGGTGACATCCTTTCTTTCTGTGCGGACATGAGGTTTGTCATCAGACTCTGGCGGGCTTTTTATGCCCGCCTGCTGCATCCCCCTGCAAAATTTGCCATAATGCGCGCAGCTTTTACCGCAATAATGAGACGCTGATGTCGGAAAATGTTCAACTAAACGGTCTGAATGACCGCTTTCGCGGTTTTTATCCAGTGGTGATTGATGTCGAAACGGCTGGCTTTAACGCCCAGACGGACGCACTGCTGGAAATTGCCGCTGTCACGTTAAAAATGGATGAAGAAGGCTGGCTTTCAACTGACCAGACTCTGCATTTCCATGTCGAGCCGTTCGAGGGTGCCATTCTTAACCGGAAGCACTGGCTTTCACAGGTATCGACCCTCACAACCCATTGCGCGGTGCGGTTACAGAGTATGAGGCGCTGCACGCTATTTTTAAAATGGTACGTAAGGGAATCAAGGAACAGGGTGCTCGCGGGCTATCATCGTGGCGCACAATGCTAATTTTGATCACAGTTTTTTAATGGCGGCGGCAGAACGTAGCTCACTTAAACGCAACCCGTTTCACCCATTTGGTACATTTGATACCGCTGCACTCAGCGGCCTGGCGTTAGGCCAGACTGTGCTCGCTAAAGCCTGTCAGACTGCAGGCATCGCATTTGATAACGCTCAGGCGCACTCCGCCTTGTATGATACTGAACAAACAGCCCTACTGTTTTGTGAAATCGTGAATCGCTGGAAACGCCTCGGTGGCTGGCCTGTGGTACTGCCGCAAGATACAGCAGAGAGCGGGCAGGTGTAACGTTCTCCAGACTCTGGCGACATTTCTCAGACTACGGGCATTAAAAAGGCGACACTGCGTCGCCTTTTTATTTGCGGGTAATTAATTACTCGCTCTGGCTGTCTTCGCGGTGGCGCTCTGCCGTTTCTTTAATCAGCGACTGCAACTCACCACGCTGATACATTTCAATGATGATATCGCAACCGCCGACCAGTTCACCTTCTACCCACAATTGAGGGAATGTCGGCCAGTTAGCGTATTTCGGCAACTCGGCGCGGATATCCGGGTTTTGCAAAATATCAACATAAGCGAAGCGCTCACCACAAGCGGATAACGCCTGCACCGCTTGTGCGGAAAAGCCGCAACTTGGTAATTTAGGGGAGCCTTTCATATATAACAGGATTGGGTTTTCTGCGATCTGGCGCTGAATTTTTTCAATTGTAGAGCTCATTATCTTACTTCCTCAAAGCGGCAGGAAGGCATTGCTGGTCACAGTAAACAGGCCACAAAATCATGGTCTGCGCTGTCTTACCTGGCCGACAATACCGAAACCGTTAAACATGCTTTAAGGATAACAGTTTTCTCAAACAGAGAATACCCTGCGCCAGGTCAAACACTGGTCAGATAAACGTCATTTTGGTTATTTTTTCGCGCATGAACACAAAAGCGCAAGGCAATATAAAAAGATTATTAACATTATCGTCTTATCTATATTAGAATCCTTTGGTTTAATCATTTTATGGCAGGCATGCAGCCTGCATTTTCAGGGGACTCAGACGAGTGGCGCGGATAAGCAAACTCTCTATTTCGTTCTGTGCACTGCTAATAACCTTGCCATGGACGCCTTCAACTCAGGCGTCGGAACATACCCGCCATTCGGCTTTGCAGAAGGCGCACCACAGCAATGTTATTCCCAAACACAGCAGCAAAAAAACCAGTACCCACAGCACCAAATCCACTAATCGTAAAACCCACAGTGTTTCGGCTTCTGCCAAAAAGCCAGTAATAAAAACCACCAGGCACACCACACATACAGCTAAAAATCATACCCGGGCCACGGTTCGTCAGGGCAGGTCTTCTCGCCTGGTGCGCAATGAAGTTCAAATGGAAACGGTGTGGACAGAGCAGTGCTCACGGGCACGCAAAGGCCATAAAAAACATTGTGTGAAGGTAAAAACAACACGTCCGTTAACAACCGCAGCACATAAGAAAGTGTTACGGGCCAAAACTGCAGCTATATCTACCCTAATGAATCAGATTGGCAAACCCTATCATTGGGGAGGCAGTTCCCCACGTACTGGGTTTGACTGCAGCGGTTTGGTCTACTATGCCTACAAAGATTTAGTTAAATTCCATATTCCGCGTACCGCCAATGAAATGTATCACCTGAGAGACGCAGCCCCTGTTGAACGAGGGAACTACAAAGTGGCGATTTAGTGTTCTTTCGTACTGAAGGCCGGGGTAGTGCAGACCACGTAGGCGTGTACATTGGGGGTGGAAAATTTATTCAGTCTCCGCGTAGTGGGCAGGACATCCAGATAACCTCCCTGAGTGAAGATTACTGGCAGCGCCATTATGTAGGTGCGCGCCGGGTAATGACGCCAAAAACCCTGCGATAAAATCTTGCCTGCTTTTTTGGAGCAGGCAAGGCATTCTTTTTATTCTAGTTTTATATTGGTAACATAAAGCCTTATAAAGTGTGTTATTTTTGTTAAGTACACAATAACAAGGAGTGAAGCAATGTCATTTGAATTACCTGCATTACCGTATGCAAAAGATGCGCTTGAACCGCACATTTCTGTGGAAACACTGGAATACCACTACGGTAAACATCATCAAACTTACGTGACCAACCTGAACAACCTGGTTAAAGGTACCCCTTTCGAAGGCAAGTCCCTTGAAGAGATCATCTGCTCTTCTGAAGGTGGTGTGTTCAATAATGCAGCTCAGGTTTGGAACCACACTTTCTACTGGAACTGTCTGGCACCTAACGCAGGTGGCGAACCGACTGGTGCAATTGCTGATGCCATCAATGCTGCTTTCGGTAGCTTTGCTGATTTTAAAGCAAAATTTAACGATGCCGCAGCTAAGAACTTTGGTTCTGGCTGGACCTGGCTGGTTAAACAGGCAGATGGTAGCCTGGCTATCGTTTCCACCTCTAACGCCGGTACACCGCTGACTGCAGGTGCGACACCGTTACTGACTGTTGATGTGTGGGAACACGCCTATTACATTGACTACCGTAATTCTCGCCCTAACTACCTGGAGCACTTCTGGGCTCTGGTAAACTGGGAATTTGTTGCGAAAAATCTCGCTGCATAATCGCGGTAACGATAAAAAAGCGAAGCTCGTGCTTCGCTTTTTTTTGACCGAAAAAGTGTAAACTCAGTCAACTGTGTCACAAACACGGTTATCCACCTGGCGGTTAATCAATACCAGTAACAACCCTGTCGCGGCAACTACTGCGCCCATAACGGGTACCGTACTGTAACCCAGGCCTGCAGTTATTACCCCCCCACCAGCTGCAGCTCCCAGCGCATTCCCCAGATTAAAAGCGCCGATATTAACAGATGAAGCAAGGCCCGGAGCTTCACTGGCAACACGCATAACTCGCATCTGCAAAGGCGGAACCACACCAAATGTTGCAGCCCCCCAAACAATCATCATCAACGCGGCACCGGCATAGCTTTTACCCACCCAGGGCACCAGTGCCATACTGGTAATCAGTAGCACCAGGAAACCAATCAGCGTGCCTGTCACTGATTTATCCGCTAACCGCCCACTCCAATAATTCCCAATAGAAAAGCCAACACCGACAAGCACCAGCATGGCCGTGACAAACCCGGGTGTTGCGCCTGTAATAGTTTCAAGTACGGGAGCAATGTAGGTGTACAGCGTGAACATCGCGCCAGCACCCAGGACAGTTGTGAGCAGTGCTGCCAGTACCTGAGGTCGGACAAGAACCTTCAGTTCCTTCGCCACATCAGGCTTGTGGCCCTGAATGCCAGCCGGAATTGTCATAAACAAACTAAACATGGCTACCAGCCCCAGCGCACCAATCCCAGGAAAGCCATACGCCAGCCAATATACTGTCCAAGCCAGGTTGCCGCCGGCACCCCACCGATATTGGCAATCGTCAGCCCCATAAACATCGTTGCGACAGCACTGGCCTGTTTATTCGCGGGACAACACTGGCAGCCACCACAGCCCCCAGGCCAAAAAATGCCCCATGGTTCAGGCTGGTTATCACACGGGCAAACATCAACATGCCATAATCCGGAGCCACAGCAGAGAGCACATTACCCAAAGTAAAAATACTCATCAGAAAAACCAGGGCATTTCGCCGTGAATAACGCGACAACAACAGTGTCATCAAAGGGGCGCCAATCATTACCCCAACAGCATAGGCGCTAATCAGCATCCCGGCTGCGGAATCGAAACATGCACACCTTCGGCAATAACAGGTAACAGACCCATAGGTGAAAACTCAGTGGTACCAATCCCAAAAGCGCCTACTGCGAGAGCGAGTAATGGAAAATTGACTTTCATCACTACCTCAATTTTTAGCCAGCGCAAAGCAACGCAGGCACAGACAAAAAAGATGAAAACATGATGTCAGTCACACTTCGTTTTGAAAAGTGGCAATAGTGATAATAGAGTTTTGCTAAATGGTAAAGAATCAGTGCTGCAGGTAGTATCGGGGCAGGAAGGGAGAAAAACGCAACAGCCAGGCGATAGTGTATTAGTTGTCAGTAAGGCACAAAACTAACAACGCCACCGCCTGGGCAACGATAACTGTGTAAAAACAGTACAGGCCTTAATGCAGGATGGCAATCAGCGCCGTTGCAACAATCAGACCTAAGGTAATAACAGTCGTAGTCAGTGAATATCTCAATTCAGTTGGCATGATTAATTCCTTATTCCCTGTAAAAAGTGGGTGTAGATCATTTTTACACAGTTTGGCAGTAAAATCCTTAAAGATTTAGTTTGATATGTGCTTTAGCACTTCCACTTTTACTCAATATAAGACAAAATCGCACGCTGACTTATTACGTACCGGCCACTATCCCCTCCTTTTCGTTTTATGTCGCAATCCCGGCATGCTGGCACGACACGACGATGTTGGATAAGCCCAGGCAAACGTTTAACCAATTATATTTCAGGAGTTTAGGGTATGGTCTGGAGTGACATCAAATGGCAACTATAAAAGACGTCGCGAAACGCGCAAACGTTTCCACTACAACCGTATCACACGTTATTAACAAAACGCGTTTTGTTGCGGAAGACACCCGTAATGCGGTGTGGGCAGCAATTAAAGAACTGCACTATTCCCCCAGCGCGGTAGCACGCAGCCTGAAAGTGAACCACACAAAATCTATTGGTCTGCTTTCCACGAGCAGTGAGGCCCCCTATTTTGCTGAAATTATTGAAGCGGTTGAGAACAGCTGTTTTGCCAAAGGCTACACACTGATTCTCGGCAATGCGCACAATAATTTTGAAAAGCAGCGAGCCTACCTGTCAATGATGGCGCAAAAGCGCGTTGATGGCCTTCTGGTTATGTGTTCAGAATATCCCCAGGAACTGCTGTCTATGCTGGAAGAGTACCGCCATATTCCGATGGTGGTTATGGACTGGGGTGAAGCACGGGCAGATTTTACCGACTCGGTCATTGATAACGCCTTCGAAGGCGGTTACATGGCTGGCCGGTATTTAATTGAGCGTGGACACCGGGAAATTGGCGTGATATCAGGTCAACTGGAACGCAACACCGGCTCAGGACGGCTTTCTGGCTTCATGAAAGCAATGAGCGAAGCCGGTATCAATGTCCCCTGAGTCATGGGTTGTTCACGGCGATTTCGAACCCGAATCCGGCTACAACGCTATGCAGCAAATCCTTACCTGTCCGCAACGCCCAACAGCTGTGTTTTGTGGCGGAGATATAATGGCGATGGGGGCTATCTGTGCTGCCGATGAAATGGGACTGCGTGTGCCGCAGGATATCTCGATTATTGGTTACGATAACGTGCGCAACGCGCGTTACTTTACCCCCGGCACTGACCACGGTTCACCAGCCCAAAGATTCTCTCGGCGAGACGGCTTTTAATATGCTGCTCGACAGAATTATCAATAAGCGCGAAGAGTCCCAGACTATTGAGGTTCATCCCCGCCTTATTGAACGTCGTTCTGTTGCTGATGGCCCGTTCAGGGATTATCGCCGTTAATCATCCTGCGGGAGTTGACCCGGCTCCCGCAACCACTCACTGTTCAGAGTGCCGCTATCTCCCCAGATAATCCAGCACCCACTGTAAAGCCGGCGAGGCATCACTTTGCCGCCATGTCAGGCAACAGGCAGAATCGGGGGTAAGGATTTTCAAGCCGCAGACTCACCCATTCACCGCGTTCAACAAATGGCTGTGCCATGTGCGCCGGCACCATGCCGATACCGATGCCCTCACTCAGGCAGGCAAAACCACACTGCCAGTCGGGTACCACTATCCGACGCTGATTACTGAGTTGCCAGGTTATCCTTTTAGGCAGTTCACGCGAGGTATCTTCCAGAACCAGAGATGGCCACTGGCGAAGTACGTCATCGCCAATAAAACCTGTCATCTGCGCAAGCGGGTGCGATGCAGCGACCACACAACGCCATGCCATGCTCCCCCATATCACGAAAGCCGTACCGCCCACCGACAGGCACAGCCTGTGTCGCGCCAATCGCCAGTTCGACCCGCCCATCTGCCAGCGCATCCCACACACCGTTGAACACTTCCGGCCGTACATGCAACTCCACATCCTGGAATTGATGATAAAAATCCTGCACCAACTGACGGGTTCTTGCCGGACGAACAATGGTGTCGACCGCAATAGCCAGTGAACCACGCCAGCCATTCGCTATCTGCTGGCACTGCAGGCGTGTTTCATGCATTTTTTTGATAACACTGCGACCTTCCTGTAAAAAACACCGGCCAGCGGCAGTCAGTTCTACATCTTTATGGCGGCGTTCAAACAGTTCGACCGACAGCCAGGATTCCAGTTGTCGCACTGTATAACTGATTGCCGAAGGTACACGGTGTAACTCCTGGGCAGCGCCGCTAAAACTGCCATTGCGAGCGACGGCATCCACCACTTCAAGTGCATATTCTGACCACATAACCTGCCTGCAAAAATTTTGAAAGGAATAAGCAAATTTTAGCGTTTCACAAAGATGGATGCACTTTTTACACTCACGCCACGAATTTTGTTATATCAGGATTGACCATGAGTACCTCCCGTCTCTTTATTACCTGGCTTGCAGGGCTAAGCATGCTGGGCTTTCTGGCAACCGATATGTACCTGCCAGCGTTTAGTGCCATTCAGGTCTCACTGGGGGCACCCCCGTCTGCCATCAGTGCCAGTTTGAGTGTGTTTCTCGCCGGTTTCGCTCTGGCCAGTTAATTTGGGGCCCACTCTCAGACCATTTTGGTCGCCGCCCTGTTTTGTTGACCGGGCTGGTGATTTTTGCACTGAGTTGTGCCGGGGATTTTTTTCGTCACTTCACCAACAGCATTTCTGGTTTTTGCGGTTTATACAGGCCGTTGGGGTATGTTGCGCAACAGTAAGCTGGCAGGCACTAGTTACTGACCGTTTCTCCGGGCAACAGGCTAATCGCGTCTTTGCCACCATTATGCCTTTGGTTGCGCTTTCCCCGGCACTGGCTCCTCTTGCCGGTAGCTGGATACTGCGCCATTTTACCTGGCAGGCAATATTCGCCCACGACACGACGATGTTACACTTTTGCTGATTTTACCCCTCAGGCATTACACCAGTGCACAACGCCCACAACGTACAGCGCATTCTCAACCCACCCTTTACTCCTCTTTGTTGCGTCATCAAGGGTACTGCGGCAATGTCATCATATATGCGGCCTGCTCAGCCAGTTTTTTTGCCTGGCTCACAGGTTCCCCCTTTATTCTTCACCAAATGGGGTTCGGGCCTGAGGCAATAGGAACTGAGTTATGTACCACAAACACTGGCTTTTTTGCTGGGCGGTTTTGGTTGCCGTAGTGCACTGAAAAAGTGGCAAGGGCGGCAAATGTTACCCTGGATGCTGGGGATATTTACCGTGAGTGTTGCCACTGTTTTTGGTGTGTCACTGACCACATCGCCTTCTTTGGTCAGCCTGTTGGTACCCTTCTGCCTGATGGCGCTGGCAAACGGTGCAATTTATCCTGTTGTCGTGGCACAGGCCCTGCAGCCATTTCCTCAGGCTGCCGGGCGGGCAGCCGCATTACAAAACACGCTGCAACTGGGGCTTTGTTTTCTGGCAAGCCTGCTGGTTTCCATGATGGTATCCACACCGCTGATTGCCACAACCAGCATTATGTTAAGCACCCTGGTTCCTGCCTGGGTAGGCTACCAGTTACAGGCAATAGCCGTTGCCAAAAACCCTCATCCCGTCCGCTCCACACGTTAGCGATAATGTCATTTTTTTGTAATTAGCTTGCTAACAATTTTCTATTGAATCACATTGTTACGCGGCATATACTGATATGAGGCTCGGGATACCGGGCCTGCATTCTTTCTTTCGGGGGCCAGACTCCCGTTTTCAGATGGCCTGTCATCAGGCGACCACCTGCTTTTATATCGCGTCCGGTTCCGGGCTTATGTTTTTTTTGCTGTGAGACAACTCACAATGTCAAATTAGCGACTACGCTTTTTTAGTGTCTGCTCACAGTCAGGTGATGGAGAAACTATGAGTTCATCGTGTATAGAAGAAACCGCGATAAAAGATAATGAATGGTTCCGCATTGTCAGTGAATTGCTGTCACATGCGGGTGTCGCGATAAATGGTAATAGTCCTGCGGACATCCAGGTAAAAAATCCTGATTTTTTTAAACGCATATTGCAGCAAGGTTCTTTGGGATTAGGTGAGAGTTATATGGACGGCTGGTGGGATTGCGACCGTCTTGACCTGTTTTTCACTAAAGTGCTCAGAAATGGTCTGGAAAACCAACTCCCCCATCATTTTAAAGATACGTTGCGTATTCTGTCCGCCCGCCTGTTTAATCTGCAAAACCGTAAACGAGCCTGGATTGTTGGTAAAGAGCATTACGACCTGGGTAATGACCTCTTCACCAGAATGCTCGATCCTTTTATGCAATATTCCTGTGGCTACTGGAAAAAAGCCACTGACCTGGAAACTGCACAACAGGATAAACTGAGAATGATCTGCGAAAAACTGCAGCTCAAGCCGGGAATGACCTTGCTGGATATTGGGTGCGGCTGGGGTGGGCTTGCGGCATTTGCAGCAAAAAATTACGGTGTGTCGGTATACGGTGTAACAATTTCAGCTGAACAGCAAAAACTTGCACAGGCGCGTTGTGAAGGGCTGGATGTCACAATATTGCTGCAAGACTACCGTGATCTGGCCATGCAGTTTGATCGCATTGTTTCTGTAGGCATGTTTGAACATGTCGGCCCCAAAAATTATGAGACTTACTTTGCTGTTGTCAATCGGTGTCTGAAGCCTGAAGGGATCTTCCTGCTGCATACCATTGGTTCAAACAAAACAGACAACAATGTTGACCCATGGATAAATAAATACATTTTCCCCAACGGTTGTCTGCCATCAGTAAAACATATCGCTCAGGCCAGCGAGCCTTATTTTGTTATGGAAGACTGGCACAATTTCGGCTCAGATTACGACAAAACGCTGATGGCATGGTACCAGCGGTTTTTGGCGTGCTGGCCAGAAATAGCAGATAATTATTCGGAACGGTTTAAGCGGATGTTTACTTATTATCTGAACGCCTGTGCAGGTGCATTTCGTGCACGAGACATTCAATTGTGGCAGGTTGTCTTTAGCCGCGGCATTGAAAATGGCCTTCGTGTTCCGCGCTGAATAAAGGTTCCTGATGTAAAAAAACCACCCGCAACCCGCAGGTGGTTTTTTTATTTGAACCTGGCGTTATTCGCCTGTACAAGGCTCAACAGGCGCGCTAAACCTGCGCAAGGATACCCGACTCAGCCCTGCTTTTCTGCCAGTGCCTGGCTCAGGCTGGCGGCAGTGGCGTCCCGGGTTGCCAGTACGCGCTCAACAGTATCTACAATCGCCTGCGTCTGTGGGTCGATTTCAATATTTACGCGTTGCCCCAGTTTACGCGTACCCAGCGTAGTGCGTTGCAATGTTTCCGGAATTAAATGTACGCAAAAGCGGGTGGCAGTCACTTCGCCGACTGTCAGACTGATACCATCAATACCGATGTAGCCTTTATGCAGAATGTACTTCATCAGGGAAGCATCCTGGATTTTAAACCAAATCTGGCGGTTATTTTCAGAGGTGATGATTTTCGCCACTTCAGCGGTAGTCATAATATGGCCGGACATTAAATGCCCACCAATTTCATCACTGAATTTTGCCGCACGCTCGACATTGACCAGCGAGCCTGGCGTAATGTCACCAAGATTGGTGATACGCAGTGTCTCTTTCATTAAATCAAACTGACGCGATTGGCGTCTATTCCCGTTACTGTCAGGCAACAACCGTTATGTGCGACTGAAGCTCCCTCTTCCAGACCGGGCAGCATAGCGTCCGGCAGCTCTACAACGTGTGTACGAAAGTTTTCTTTTTCATCAATAGCCACTACGGTGGCTATTCCCTGCACAATACCCGTAAACATATTCTCTCCTGCAGCGGTTTCACCCCGCCTGAATTTTACAAAATAAGAAGCACAATAACAGGTGCCCCTGGTGCATGCCAGCTAACCATTAATGGCACTATTTTTTTGGCGTAATAGTAAACTCCCGCTACAATAGTCTGGCAATTTCCTCAGTTTCATCCCCCTGCTGCCAGGTGAGGCGGCATGTAATTCTTTCCTAAAACAAAAAGATATAGGTGTATTCGTGCAGAAGTATCTAACAGAAGCGCGTCAGTTATTAGCACTGGCTATTCCGGTTATTCTTGCGCAAATCGCCCAAACTGCAATGGGCTTTGTGGATACCGTAATGGCCGGGGGCTACAGTGCCACGGATATGGCAGCCGTTGCGATAGGGACTTCAATCTGGTTCCCCGCAATTCTGTTTGGACATGGGCTGTTACTGGCATTGACGCCGGTTGTTGCGCAACTAAATGGTTCCGGTCGCCGTGACAAGGTAGCGACCCAGGTACGCCAGGGGTTCTGGCTGGCGGGTATTGTTTCCGTGTTGATAATGGCCGTGTTGTGGAACGCAGGCTATATCATCCATGCCATGAAAGATATTGATCCGGCGATGGCGGATAAATCAGTTGGTTATTTGCACGCCTTACTCTGGGGGGCTCCTGGCTACCTCTTTTTCCAGGTCGTGCGTAACCAGTGTGAGGGGCTGGCAAAAACTAAACCTGGCATGGTAATGGGGTTTATTGGGCTACTGGTCAACATTCCGGTTAACTATTTGTTCATTTATGGGCATTTCGGTTTCCCTGAACTGGGCGGTGTGGGCTGTGGCGTCGCCACCGCGATGGTGTTCTGGGTGATGTTCGGTTGTATGTTATGGTGGTCGCATCGGGCACGCAGCCTGCGCGATATTTATGCGGTGGAGATTTCTCCCGGCCCGGACTGGAAATTGATATGGCGCCTGGTGCAACTCGGCCTGCCTATTGCCCTGGCCTTGTTCTTCGAAGTGACATTATTTGCCGTAGTGGCTTTGCTGGTTGCGCCTCTGGGTATTGTTAATGTGGCAGGCCACCAGATTGCCCTGAATTTCAGCTCACTGATGTTTGTATTACCCATGTCTCTTGGCGCAGCTGTCACGATTCGGGTCGGTTTTCGCCTTGGGGAAGGCTCCACACCCGCAGCTAAAATTTCCGCATTATCCGGGCTGCTGCTTGGTGTTTGTATGGCAGCTGTTACCGCGGTGTTTACCGTCAGTTTCCGGTATCACATTGCCACGCTGTATAACGAAAACCCTGCTGTTGTGGCACTGGCGGCACATCTTATGTTGCTGGCTGCAATATACCAGATCTCAGATTCAATACAGGTTATTGGCAGCGGGATACTGCGTGGTTACAAAGATACCCGCTCCATCTTCTACATTACTTTTATTGCCTACTGGGTTATTGGCCTGCCGTCGGGCTACCTGCTGGCACTCACAGATATTATCGTTGCACCGATGGGGCCAGCAGGCTTCTGGACCGGGTTTATCCTGGGGTTAACGTCCGCCGCCATATTAATGATGATACGGATGCGCTTCCTGCAAAAACAACCCGCTGAGCGCATTCTGCACCGGGCAGCTCACTAATCAAACAGCCACCCTGTGCTGGTGGCTGTTTTTGCATCGTTCTGCACACTTGTCCAGCAATTGCGTGAATGGCAAAAGAAAATTGTTATTTTTCTCTTGTCACCAAACGGCACTGCCGTTAATATGCGTCCCGCTGTAAGGCACTGTGATGCGTTCATAGCTCAGTTGGTTAGAGCACCACCTTGACATGGTGGGGGTCGTTGGTTCGAGTCCAATTGAACGCACCATTCTTACTTTTGTGCGTCCGTAGCTCAGTTGGTTAGAGCACCACCTTGACATGGTGGGGGTCGGTGGTTCGAGTCCACTCGGACGCACCATTCTAAATAATACTCTTCGTCAGTTCTGTATTTTCTCCCAGTTGATTCACCTCTTCAGTCGCACATATTGTTTGTACTCTCCGTGTTTTTTCTGGCTGGTGACAAGACATCTTTTTTGTTAAAAGAAGTAAGAAATGCCCATTTCAGGCAAGTAAATGTATAAAACAGCTATTTTGAATACTTTTTCTGTCAGTGATACAGATCATGGTTCTTCAGCCCTCTTGTTGTGCACCTTTCAGCCTGCTTCCCCCTTTCTTCTCATAGCGCATAAAACAAAACTAACCTGATGATAACAAATCATTGTAACTGTGCCTGAATTCCCTATGAAACACCGTTTTTATTTTCATTCTTCTGGGATTTAGGATTATAATAGTGGCTATCATTGGTTTTGAATGGTTTCAGCAAATTGGACAGTTTCTTTCTGCAAAATTGCCCTTACTCGCCTCCACAGCCTGAAACTCAAGCACACTTAATTCTGCACGCTTTTCTTTCGTCACCTATCCTTAAATTTCGGGTGGTGTCGCAACACTGTAATTCTGATTTCCGCTCTGGCTGCTATCAACCGGCGGCTGGAGAACAATTCCTCAACCTTCTCAACTTACAGATAAGATTGTCATGAAAAAGACCAAAATCGTTTGTACTATCGGCCCAAAAACCGAATCTGAAGAAATGCTGACTAAAATGCTCGAAGCGGGCATGAATGTGATGCGTTTGAACTTCTCTCACGGAGATTACGAAGAACACGGTCAGCGCATCAAAAACCTGCGTAATGTCGTGGCAAAAACCGGTAAGCACGCAGCAATCCTGCTGGATACCAAAGGCCCTGAAATCCGCACCATGAAACTGGAAGGCGGCAATGATGTTTCTCTGAAAGCGGGCCAGACTTTCACGTTTACTACTGACAAGACTGTGGTTGGTAACAGCGAAATGGTTGCTGTTACTTATGAAGGCCTTACGACTGACCTGTCTGTGGGTAATACCGTTCTGGTTGACGATGGCCTGATTGGTATGGAAGTAACCGCCATCGAAGGCAACCGTGTTGTGTGTAACGTACTGAACAACGGTGACCTGGGTGAAAACAAAGGGGTTAACCTGCCTGGTGTTTCCATCGCACTGCCAGCACTTGCTGAAAAAGATAAACAGGACCTGATCTTTGGTTGCGAGCAAGGCGTTGACTTCGTTGCAGCATCTTTTATTCGTAAACGTTCCGACGTTGAAGAAATTCGTGCCCACCTGCAAGCTCATGGTGGTGACAACATTCAGATAATCTCCAAAATTGAAAACCAGGAAGGCCTGAACAATTTTGACGATATCCTTGATGCATCTGACGGCATTATGGTTGCCCGTGGCGACCTGGGTGTAGAGATCCCGGTAGAAGAAGTTATTTTCGCTCAGAAAATGATGATCGAAAAATGTATCCGCGCACGCAAAGTGGTTATCACTGCAACGCAAATGCTGGACTCTATGATCAAGAACCCGCGTCCTACTCGCGCAGAAGCGGGTGACGTGGCTAACGCAATCCTTGATGGCACTGATGCCGTTATGCTGTCTGGCGAATCCGCCAAAGGCAAATACCCACTGGAAGCCGTTTCTATCATGGCAACTATTTGCGAACGCACTGACCGTGTGATGAGCAGCCGCCTTGATGATAACCACGACAGCCGTAAACTGCGTATCACCGAAGCTGTTTGCCGTGGTGCGGTGGAAACGGCTGAGAAACTGGATGCCCCTCTGATTGTTGTCGCAACGCAGGGTGGCAAGTCCGCTAAATCGGTTCGTAAATACTTCCCGAATGCAACCATTCTGGCGCTGACAACTAACCCGCAGACTGCTCGCCAGTTGGTACTCAGCAAAGGTGTTATTGCTCAGCAGGTCACTGAAATTGCCTCTACTGACGATTTCTACCGCCAGGGTAAAGAAGCAGCACTGACCAGCGGCTTAGCACGTAAAGGCGATGTTGTGGTTATGGTTTCTGGTGCTCTGGTACCAAGCGGTACTACCAACACCGCTTCTGTACATGTACTTTAAATTTATTTTACGCAGTTTATGCTTTGTTAAAGGCGCCTCTGGCGCCTTTTTTTATTTTTCCAGTACACTTTTAAAAAAAATACCGATAGGCCTTTACTATTTAAATTCCGTTAATGGAAGTTTAATCCGATGAAAAGAACAGAATTAATCGCGAATTTTTAACTGGAAGTGTACATTCGATGCTTCTTTGAGCGAACGATCAAAAATAGGTGTATTCCCATCAAAAAAATATTCTCATACTAAAAAACTTTGTGTAATACTTGTAACGCTACATGGAGATTAACTTAATCTAGAGGGTATTAATAATGAATCGTACTAAACTGGTACTGGGCGCGGTAATCCTGGGTTCAACTCTGCTGGCTGGTTGCTCAAGCAACGCCAAAATCGACCAGCTGTCTACCGACGTACAGACTCTGAACGCAAAAGTTGACCAGCTGAGCAACGACGTGACTGCAATCCGTTCTGACGTTCAGGCTGCTAAAGATGACGCAGCTCGCGCTAACCAGCGTCTGGACAACATGGCTCACTCTTACCGTAAGTAAGAGCCCGTGTGATGAAAATGCCGCACTTTGTGCGGCATTTTTATTTGTAATCAGTCTTTCTTCTTCTGCCCGTTGTGTCCCCCTGAGTGTCCCCCACTACGTTTACCAGCTCCATACCACAGGCAGTAAACACAACGATTCCTGATACTGCTCCCGGCCTTTGAAATCTAAGATTCCTCTTACTCCGGGACTGACAAACTTTTCCGGCCCCATTTTTCGGACAGGAATACCGATTTTTCACTGTCAATATTTACAGCAGTTATTTTTGCATAAAACTTTTGCATTAATATAGAGTTGGTTTTGTTGTTACCGGTTATCTGAGTTATTTAAAAAAGTTTTAGCGCCAGGCGTACTACCTAATTTTTGGTAATAAAAAATCAGAACCATGACATTTTTTAGAATTAAGACTGTTCTGTATTTAAATTTTTATTAAGGCAAGTAAACACTAAACACTGTTGTTGGTAGTTACATTAACTGCCCGGCTTTTCTTTTTATAGTACGTATCATAGCTTCCAGCCCCTGGGTTCGGGATGGTGTAAGTTGGCGAGCCATATCCAGCCGCTCAAACCAGGGACGAACATCCAATGCCACCACCGCTTCTGGCGTCAGCCCCTGGTACAGGGAAAAAACGATAGCCAGCAGTCCCTTAACTAAAGCGGCATCACTGTCGCCCCTAAAACGGACCAGTCCCTCTTCGGTAACACCCAGAACAAGCCATACCTGGCTCTGGCAGCCTTCAACCAGGTTATCTTTACAGTGTAAATCTGCGGGCAAAGTATCCAGTCTTTGCCCCAGTTCAATCATGTACAGGTACCTCTCTTCACGGTTGGCGCAACGGGAAAAATTTTTAACCAGTTTGTCTTTGTCAGGTAATACAGCCACTCAACGCCTCCATTGGCACTTCTTGCTCAGCCCAGCAATTGCTGAATACGGTGCAGGGATGTAACCAGCTCATCCACTTCTTCACATGTGTTATACAGCGCAAACGATGCCCGGCACATTGCCGGTACCTGGTAATGCGACATCAGCGGCATGGCACAGTGGTGCCCGGTACGCACGGCAATACCGTAGCTATCCAGAAAACTGCCAACATCGTAAGCATGGTGCTGCCCCAAATTGAATGCAATGACCCCTTCCCGTTCAGCCGGCCCGTAGATGCGCAGGTCTGGCACCGTTCGCAGCATTTCCATGGCATAGTGGATGAGCTCAGTCTCCCAGTCATGAATAGCGTCCATACCCAGGTGGGTGACATACTCTATTGCCGCACCCAGGCCAATAATTCCGGTAATATTGGGCGTTCCGGCTTCAAAGCGCCACGGCGAACGGGCATACCGTGTCCCCTCCGTAAGGCTGACAGATTCAATCATTGCCCCACCACCAGACCAGGGCGGCATAGATTCCAGAATATCAGCCCGCCCATATAACACCCCGGTGCCCGATGGCCCGTACAACTTATGGCCGGAGAATACATAAAAATCACACCCCATCGACAGAACATCTACCGGGCCATGGACTGCACCCTGTGCGCCATCAACCAGTACCGTCACTCCCGCCTGCTTTGCTTTAGCTATCAGTGTTTCAAGTGGTGCAATGGTGCCCAGCACATTTGAAACCTGAGCAACAGCCAGCAGGCGCGTTCTGCTGTCGATGAGTGTGTCCAGCGCATCAATCTGGAGGGTTCCATCACTATTAAGAGGAATTACGCGCACAGAGGCGCCTGTGCGCTCACACAGCATTTGCCAAGGCACGATATTGGCGTGATGCTCCATCTCACTAATAATGATATTGTCGCCAGTACTGACATGCTGGTTGCCCCAGCTGTTTGCCACAAGGTTAATCCCTTCTGTTGTTCCGCTGGTGAATACAATTTCACTGGCGCTCTGAGCGTGGATGAAATCGGCCACCTGCTGGCGTACAGCCTCAACGCGCGACGTGGCCTCTGCGCTAAGAGTATGTATGCCCCGATGTACTGCCGCATAGTGGTGCTGCTCAAAGTCGGACTGGGTTTCGATAACAAATAGTGGTTTCTGTGCGCTTGCCGCACTGTCGAGATACACCAGCGGTTTATCATTCACCATCTGTGCCAGTACAGGAAAATCAGACCGCGCCTGTGCTATTTTCTCATTCATCATTGCCTCTCTTCCGGCAGCCGCAACCCAATGCGCTCAAGAACAACGCCACGCAATGATTCATCGGCGATGGCATCGGTCAGTTCCGCAGCAAACGCATAAATAATCATGCGCCGGGCTGCAGACTGGCTTATTCCCCGTGTTTGCAGATAAAACAATTGCTCGTTATCTATGCGCCCGACCGTGGCTCCATGGCTGCATTTCACATCATCGGCATAAATTTCTAATTGTGGTTTGGTATCCACCTCAGCCAGACGGCCAAGTAACAAATTGTTATTGGTCATTTGCCCGTCGGTTTTGATGGCATGTGGCGCTACCGTTATCTGCCCGTTAAACACCGCACGCGCAGTATCCTGCACAATTGTTTTATGCAATTGCCGGCTGTTGCCATAGCCCTTGTTATGGGCAAGCCAGGTCCGGGAGTCACACACTTCACGTCCCATTGGTAATGCCAGGCTGTTTATCCGCACTGTGGCATTCTCACCGTCGATACGCCCACTGGTGTGATGGCGTACCAGCTGGCCGCCTAACAAGTAGCTATTGCTGAACACACGACAATCCTGGTTCACCCAGAGGTCATTATGGGAGAAGTGGTAAGCCCGTGGGTTTTCAAACCCCAGTTTAACGTGGTGCAATTCGCTGTTTTCACCGGCAACGATGCTCAGACGCGCCCCCGTGAAATGCGCCTGGGTATGTTGACTGGCATAGTATTCAATTACCGTAGCCTTGCTGTTGCTCCCCAGCGTAAGGTGACAACGCGTATGGCTAAATGGCAGAGCGTCATGGTCATTGCCGCTACTCATACTGATATTCATCAGCACCAGTGGTTTATCAGTTACCCGTTCTGGCGGCACTTCTATGTGCAAAACACCCGGGGCCATGCTTTCTGTCAGGTGCAGGAAAATCTCTTGCTGTATTGCGTCCGGTACACTACCCGGATGGTTTTGCCACTGTACCCTGAAGCCACAGGCTGTTGGGTCGTCACTTAACTCCGGCGAATAGCGGCCATTCACCAGCACCACACACACGGCATCCATGGGTAATGCCAGCCCGTCACGGACATCACGCCCAGGCAGAGTTGTTTGTGGCGGCACGAACACATAACGTGATAGCGCATCCAGTGAGGTGTATTTCCAGTTTTCCTGTTTGCGGTCTGGTAACCCTTCCCGCAATAACTGCTGCATATGCGCCTGTGCTTCACCGTTTTTACTGTTATCACTGGCGGCGAATAAATGGTGCCATTGTTGCAGTGGATTATTTCCCTTCGCTAAGCCAGCCATAGCCTTGCTCCTCCAGTTGTTTTACCAGCGAGAAATCACCCGATTTGACGATGCGTCCCTGGTAGAGCACATGCACTTTATCCGGCTTGATGTAATCCAGAATCCGTTGGTAATGGGTAACAATAATGAAGGCGCGTTGCCCGTCACGCAGCGCGTTAACACCTGCCGCGACAATCTTCAGCGCATCAATATCCAGCCCGGAGTCAGTCTCATCGAGGATACATAAACTGGGTGAAAGAACTGCCATTTGCAGAATATCATTACGCTTTTTCTCGCCCCCGGAAAAACCGACATTTACCGGGCGAGTGAGCAAATCTTCCGGCATGCCCAGTTGCTGAATTTTTTCTTCCAGTAAATCCTGGAAATCAAAACGATCCAGCTTCTCCAGCCCCCGGTATTCTCTGACAGCGTTCAGCGCAGTTTGCAGGAAGAACTGGTTACTCACTCCCGGGATCTCAACCGGGTACTGGAAAGCCATAAAGACCCCTTCACCAGCGCGCTCTTCCGGTGACAGAGCTAATAAGTCTTTTCCTTTAAACAGGACACTTCCCTCAGTAACTTCATAATCCTCACGCCCGGCGAGAGTGGCTGACAAGGTACTCTTGCCTGAACCATTCGGCCCCATAATGGCATGGACTTCCCCTGGACTGATGGACAAACTCAGCCCTTGCAGAATCGCTTTCCCTTCTGCGCTCACATGGAGATCTTTAATTTGCAACATACTTTATTCCTTACCTTTGAGTTTTAGCCAACGCTGTGTTCAAGGCTGATAGCCAGTAATTTTTGTGCTTCGACGGCAAACTCGAGAGGCAACTCGGAGAACACATCCTTACAAAAACCATTCACAATCATTGAGATAGCATCATCTTCGCTAATTCCTCTTTGCAGGCAATAAAACAACTGGTCTTCACCAATACGTGACGTAGTGGCTTCATGCTCCAGTTGCGCACTGTTATTGCGGCACTCCACATAAGGGAAGGTATGTGCGCCACAATCAGGGCCAATTAGCATGGAGTCGCATTGGGTGTAATTACGGGCGTTAGTGGCTGTTGGCATAATTTTCACCAGACCACGGTAGCTATTCTGGCTCCGCCCGGCGGAAATCCCTTTTGAAATAATGGTCGAACGGGTATTTTTCCCGATATGGATCATTTTGGTGCCAGTATCCGCCTGTTGGTGGCCGCTGGTCAGAGCCACCGAGAAAAATTCACCAATGGCATTGTCGCCTTTAAGAATACAACTGGGATATTTCCAGGTGATGGCTGAACCGGTTTCTGACTGCGTCCAGGACATTTTGCTGTTTTCACCTTCGCAAAGCGCACGCTTAGTCACGAAATTAAGGATGCCACCGGTATTGTTGCCCCCGGGGAACCAGTTTTGTACCGTGGAGTACTTCACTTCGGCGTCTTTGAGAATAATGACTTCCACTACAGCCGCATGCAGCTGGTAACTTTCGCGAACCGGCGCTGAGCAACCTTCGATGTAACTCACATAACTGCCTTCATCGGCAACCAGTATGGTTCGTTCAAACTGCCCGGTCTTTTCCGCATTAATGCGAAAATAGGTGGAGAGTTCCATTGGGCAACGCACACCTTTGGGTATGTATATAAATGTGCCATCGGAAGCGACTGCCGCATTGAGTGCCGCAAAGAAGTTATCATTGGCCGGAACCACCGTTCCCAGGTACTGTTTCACCAGTTCCGGGTGGTGCGCGATGGCATCGCCAAAAGAGCAGAAGATAATACCCTGCTCTGCCAGCGTTTCACGGTAAGTGGTGGCGACAGATACCGAGTCAAAGATGGCGTCAACCGCCACTGACTGGCCTTCCCGTACCGGAACACCCAACTGGTTAAACGCAGCTTCAACTTCCTCTGTCAGGAAATTATCCCCACTGGCCTGCTGAACAGCACCAGGTTCGGAGGCACAGCTATCATCGCAGTGCCCGCAAGAAGGTGCTGAGTAATAACTGAAATCCTGGTAATTCAGTTTGTCATAATGGGCTTTGAGCCAGTGCGGCTCTTTCATTTTCTGCCAGGCACGAAAGGCATTCAGTCGAAAATCCAGCATCCAGTCGGGTTCATTACGCCGTGCTGAAATCGCCCTGACCACCTCTTCGCTCAGGCCTTTGCCCAGCTCATCAGTTGGCAACTGTGTGAAAAATCCCTCCTTGTAATTGAGTTTTCCTTGCCAGTAGCCTGTTGCTTGTGTGTCTCGTGCCATAATTACTCCGCTTCAACCCCAAAGCTTTCACCACATCCACATTCATGCTGTGCTTTGGGGTTGTGAAATTTAAACACCTGATTCAGGCCTTCACGCACATAATCCACATGAGTACCATCGATGACAGGCAGCGCTGCCAGTTCAACCCAGAGCCTGGCCTGGCCGTGCTCGCACAACAGACAGTCTGGTGGTGGCTCCGTTACCCCGGACAGTACATAAGCAAAACCCGCACAGCCCGACACTTTGATACCAAGCCGCACTCCCTGAAGGCCGGGAGTCACTTCAACTAAGTGCACTATCTGTTGCGCAGCCGCATCTGTCAGTGTTATGCCCTGCCAGTTCATTTCGGCGGGGTCAAATAAACCGGAGTCTGTTGCCATGTATCACCTCAACCTATGTTTAGCTTGTAAAGCTAATGTTAATGATACGTATTATCGATTCAACCCTGAGATACCAAGGGTATTGCCGGATTATGATTTTTTGCTACCTGTTAATAAGCATAGACGCTCAAAAAACGTGCTACCTGTTGTCGGTTACGTTTTTTAATTAATTGATACTCAAGTTTTTATTGCTTCCAGAAAGGTACTTCCCGGGGGAGAATAAAACATGTATAGGCAATACCTATTTATCAAACAGGCCACGCAAAACGCTATTGCTGGCCCTGATTTAGCTGGCATTGATACATAACAGACATGGTTTACTGGCAGACAAAAACTGCACCTGGTGAATGTCTTCACGCAAGGTGCAGTTAAATAAATAGCGGGTATTATCAGACGACTGCGGTTGTCAGGCGTGCAGTACAGCAGTGCTGGTTTTTATCGTTATAGATATCAATCTGCCAGACCTGGTGCCGGCCACCCAGATGCACCGCCTTGCAGTGCCCTGTAACTTCCCCATGAGTGACAGCACGCAAATGGTTGGCGTTAACTTCAAGCCCCACCACCTTATGCTCCCCTTCCGTACACAAGTACCCGGCCACCGAGCCGAGGGTCTCAGCAAGCACAACGGATGCCCCACCATGCAGTAACCCAAAAGGCTGTTGGGTACGCGAATCAACGGGCATGGTAGCTTCGAGATGATCATCACCCAACTGGGTAAAACGAATCCCAAGGTGCCCAACCATATTACCCTCGCCCATGGTATTGAGCGTTTGTAAAGTTGTTGCTCGCAGCCAAATCATGAAAGTATCTCCAACAGAGCCTGCACAGGATGGCGCATACCGCTACCTTCGATACGTTTTACCTGGCTGCGGCATGAGTAGCCTGTGGCCAGGCAACGCTGGCGTGGCAGACGTTCAATTGCCTGTTGCCAGGAAAGCGCATAGATATCGAGGGATTTTTGGTGATTTTTCTGTTCATGGCCATAAGTGCCCGCCATGCCACAGCACCCGACGCTGACGCCTTCCAGACGGGCACCAAAGTGCCTGAAAATCCCCGCCCATTGACTGGTCGACGCAGGCAGTGCCGTCACTTCAGTGCAATGACCAAACAGGTACCATGCCTCTCCCGCGAGCTCACGAGTGCTGAGTTTTTCCAGTGACTGAGACAACCATTCATGCACCAACAGCACAGAAAAATCGCCACGGGCATCGCCCAGTGTCTGGCGGTATTCATCGCGATACGTCAACACAAGCGCCGGATCCACACCCACCATTGGCATACCGAGCTCTGCAATGCGGTTGAGAAACTCTGATGTTTTCTGCGCAGTCCGGGCAAAACGCGCCAGGAACCCTTTGATGTGCTGCGCTTTACCATTTGGGGAGAAAGGCAGCACTACCGGTTTATAGCCCAGTTTATCCACCAGACTGACAAAATCCGCCACGACACGCGCATCATAATAACTGGTGAATGGATCCTGGACTATCAGCACCGTTTTTTCCCGCTCTTCTGCTGGCAAGCATTCAAGCTGTTCCAGTGTCATATTGGCAGAACGATGCCCCACCAGTTGTTGCTGCAGTGTGGGGGTCGATAATAACGGCAGGTCAACCATGCCAATATGTTTTGCCGTCAGATCCCGTACCCAGTTCTGACGTAAAAAGAAGTTAAATGTTTTGGGTGCCCGAGCCATTAACGGCGCATAGCTTTCCACACTGGCAACCAGGTGATCCCTAACCGGGCGCAGATAGCGCGTGTGGTAAAGTTGCAGGAAGCGTGAACGAAATTCAGGAACATCTATTTTAATCGGGCATTGGGTGGAGCAGGCTTTACAGGCCAGGCACCCGGACATGGCTTCTTTCACTTCATGTGAAAAATCGTACTCTCCCTTGTGCGCATGCCAGGTGTGACGTACACGCTCCACCAAATTACGTAAACTACTGTGCCCACCCGGCAACGCTTTTTCCAGTTTGTTCGGGTCTACACCTCTGTCGGCCAGTAAGCGCAACCATTCACGTACCAGGGTTGCACGCCCTTTTGGTGAATGGATCCGGTGCTGGCTGACTTTCATCGACGGGCACATCGGGCTTTTCACATCAAAATTAAAGCACAAGCCGTTACCGTTGCACTCCATCGCACCGCGCCATGACTGACGAACTGCGACAGGGATCTGGCGGTCAAGAGTGCCACGCTTAGGCGCATCCACTTTCATCATCGGCGCATCCACACCCAACGGTGGGCAAATCTTCCCCGGATTCAGGCGGTTACCTGGGTCAAACGCCGCTTTGATACGCCGCAATTCATTGTAGAGTTCATCCCCAAAGAACGCCGGGCTGTACTCCGCACGGAAGCCTTTACCATGCTCCCCCCACAACAACCCGCCATATTTGGCGGTAAGCGCCACCACGTCATCAGAGATTTGCTTCATCAGCACTTCCTGTTGCGGGTCGCACATATCCAGTGCCGGGCGGACATGCAGTACCCCGGCATCCACATGGCCAAACATGCCATAACTCAAATTATGGCTGTCGAGCAAAGCGCGGAACTCCACAATATAGTCGGCAAGGTGTTCTGGTGGCACGCAGGTATCTTCTGCAAATGGAATAGGTTTTGCAGCGCCTTTAGCATTGCCCAGCAAGCCAACCGCTTTTTTTCCGCATCGCGTAAATACGCTCAATACCGGGTAATTCACTGCATAATTGCCAGCCAATAACACCTGACTCCCCACGGGCAATCAGGCCATCCAGCCGTTCACATAATTCACTTACCTGGTTTTCTATCAGAGCTTCGTCATCGCCGGCAAATTCCACAATGTTCAGGCCGAGCAACGTTTTATCCGGTACATCAGTAATCAACTCGCTCACTGAATGCCAGATAATATCTTCACGGGCGAGGTTGAGTACCCGCGAATCAACGGTTTCAACCGATAAAGCACTGGCTTCGACCATGACAGGGGCACTGCGCAGCGCTGAATCGAAACTGTCATACTTCACGTTCACCAGGCGGCGCACTTTGGGAATGGGCGTGATATCCAGTTTGGCTTCAGTGATAAATGCCAGCGTACCTTCTGAACCGGTCAGGATGCGTGTCAGGTCGAACTGTTGCATGTCATCGCTGAATACATGGCGCAAGTCATACCCAGTGAGGAAACGGTTGAGCTTAGGAAATTTTTCGAGGATCAATTCACGCTGATTACGGCACTGATTCAGCACAGTATTGTAGATGCGCCCCGTTACGGTTGTTTCCTCAGCCAGTGATTCAGCCAAAGATACGGGCATTGGACGGGTATCAAGAATATCCCCCCCTAACAGAACAGCTCTAACACCTAATACATGATCAGAGGTTTTGCCATAGACCAGTGAACCCTGGCCGGAAGCGTCGGTATTAATCATGCCCCCGAGTGTTGCCCGGTTACTGGTTGACAGTTCCGGTGCAAAAAAATAGCCGTAAGGTTTCAGAAACTGATTAAGTTGATCTTTTATTACCCCGGCCTCAACTCTGACCCAACCTTCTTCCGGGTTAATCTCAATAATACGGTTCATGTACCGCGACATGTCGACAATTATGCCGTGGTTCAGTGCCTGTCCATTGGTACCCGTGCCACCACCGCGCGGGGTGAAAACCAGGCTTGCAAAACGTTCTTCACTGGCAATGCGGGTAACCAATGCCACATCGGCGGTGGAACGAGGAAAAAGAATGGCATCCGGGAGTAGCTGATAAATGCTGTTATCGGTCGCCATTGTAAGGCGATCAGCATAACTTGTAGCGGTATCGCCGGTAAAACCCTGTTGCTCCAGTGCTTCTAAAAAATTCACAACCAGCTGCACTAAACCTGGTGCCTGAGAAATTTGTGGGATCATTCGCACTTGACTCTGTCTGACGAAAAAAGAGATGAGTTATTGTTTGCGTAGCACACTCATGGTTTTATCACATTTTTGCATACCACGCCTGGAGGATTTTATTTCGCTTTTAAGTTGTAAAAAGATAGCGGAATACATCATCATTAGATCTGCAATATATTATGGACACTTATGCTAACCATGATGCTTTTTACCGGGTATCATGGCGTAATTACTGGCTGATGACACAATTATGGAAACGATAAAGCCTCACCAGGACATTGCACGGGTCCTTATCTCTGTGCTGTTTATTTCGTTAATGATTATCGCGTGTATCTGGATAGTTCAACCGTTCATTCTGGGCTTTGCCTGGGCCGGAACTGTGGTTATTGCCACCTGGCCGGTATTAATTCGGTTGCAAAAGCTGCTGTGGGGAAAACGTATTCTGGCCGTTCTGGTCATGACACTGCTGCTGATACTGTTGTTTGTTATCCCCATTTCGTTATTAGTGAATAGCCTGGTGGATACCAGCGCTCCACTGGTTAAATCAGCCAGTTCTGGTCAACTCGCTCCACCCGATTTAGCCTGGTTACAAAGCATCCCGTTCTTTGGTGATAAACTTTACAGTTCATGGCATGCTCTGCTCGATGGCGGCGGCACAACACTGCTTGCTAAAGTGAAACCGTATATTGGTACAACTACTGGCTGGTTTGTTGGCCAGGCGGCACATTTGGGGCGTTTTCTGATGCACTGCGCTCTGATGGTGCTGTTCAGCGCCTTACTTTACTGGCGTGGTGAAGACGTCGCTGATGGACTGCGCCGTTTCGCCCGACGGCTCGCGTCTGAGCGCGGTGATGCCTCTGTTGTGCTGGCCGCTCAGGCAATCCGCGCGGTCGCGTTAGGCGTTGTCGTCACTGCCCTGGTTCAGGGGATTTTGGGCGGTATTGGCCTGGCTATCTGTGGTATCCCTTATGCAACATTACTGAGTGTAGTGATGGTGCTTTGCTGCCTGGTGCAGATTGGCCCATTGCTGGTGCTGATACCAGCAATCATCTGGCTATACTGGAGCGGGGATAACACCTGGGGAACGGTTCTGCTGGTATGGAGTGCAGTGGTTGGTACGCTGGATAACGTGATTCGTCCCATACTTATCCGCATGGGGGCAGACCTGCCGATGATTGTTGTCCTGTCCGGTGTTATTGGTGGGTTAATTGCTTTTGGCATGATTGGTGTATTCATTGGCCCGGTAGTACTGGCCGTGTCTTACCGGTTATTTGCAGCCTGGGTTAACGAAAAAGTCCCCTCTATTGAAAATATTCCCACAGATACCCCACCTTCTTCACAAGGGTAATTGCCACCTGAACAATCGGGTTTTTCGTACTCGATTGTTCAGCAAAGCTTATTGATTTATTCATTTTTCGCCCACTCTTCGCACTCATTCTTTTTCATTACACTGAATAACATTTTTTACTATTTATAAACATTTAACTATTGAGACGAATCCGATCGACGACTCAGTGACGTGATGACTATCATAAGCTCAGTCTTATAAATCACATCTGGTTTATAAACATGAATCCCCTGAGTGAAACAACGAATTGCTGTGTGTAGTCTTTGCCCATCTCCCACGATGGGCTTTTTTTTTGCTCCGGTAATCCGACACACTGGAAAACGCAACGCGCCACCGTTGACAGGCGCGTTACCGTTAGTTTTTACCCTGCGGTTTCCTCTGTATGACTTAACATGCGCCAGTCACGAGCCAGAACAACGGGTTTATCTCCCGTAAGATTGACCGTAACACACTGCTGGATAGCGTCACTGTTAGTACCTAACATCAGCTCAAACTCACCAGGTTCAACGACTCGCTGGCCCATCTTATTGGTGAAATTCAGCATATCGGTCGGCACCGAGATAGTTAACCGGGTAGTCGCCCCCGGGGCAAGCCTGACGCGGTGGAATGCCTTTAATTCCTTCACCGGGCGCACCAGCGAGGCGACTTTATCATGCACATAAAGTTGGATAACTTCACTGCCAGAGCGCACGCCGCGATTGGTAACCGATAAAGCGATATTAATGGTTCCTCCTTGCGCGGGTAGCGTTGCCTCATGTAATTCAGCCTGGTCCAGAACAAAATCACCCCACCCCAGACCAAACCCGAAGGGATAGCGGGCACCAAAATGAAACGCATAAGGTGTGCCACCACTTTTCAGCTTGTGGTTATAGTAATATGGCATCGCTCCGGCACTTTTGGGCGCAGATAATACCAGACGCCCTTCAGGCTCCTGGTTCCCCGCCAAAATGTCTGCGACAGCATGGCCACCTTCCTGGCCCGGAGCCCACGCCATTAACAATGCCGCGACCTGTTGTTCCAACCCACCCAGATGGTACGGGCGCCCGCCAGTCATCACCACAATAACGGGTTTTCCGGTGTGGACCAGCGCCTCAAGCAATGCCTGTTGTACACCCGGCAGTGCCAGTGTATCGGTATCAGAGCCCTCACCACAGGTACCACTTTGAAACAAACCAGCCAGGTCACCCACACAGGCAATCACCACATCTGCTTGCTGAGCCGCCGACACGGCCCCAGGGATTAAGCTGGTATCCTGTGAAACCGGAGACGACTGGCGGGGTTTCCCTTCACTTTAACATCGTCGTGTCGTG
>JAJHIY020001646.1:0-42500 GCA_022114975.2 Lampris megalopsis
ACGACACGACGATGTTCCATCTATCCATCTATCTATCATTCATCCATCTATCTATCTTTCATCTATCCATCTATCATCCATCCATCTATCTATCATCCATCTATCCATCTATCTATCTTATCCATCCATCCATCCATCCATCTATCTATATCTATCTTTCATCTATCCATCTATCTATCATCCATCCATCTATCTATCTATCTATCTATCTATCTATCTATCTATCTATCTATCTATCTATCTATCTATCTATCTATCTATCTATCTATCTATCTATCTATCTTTTGTGTGTGTGTGTGGGGGGGTACATCATGGATTGAAAAATAAATGTGGTAGCTGATTTCTGATACAACCTTGTTTTGTCAGTTTCCTGTCTCCCTCAGAGTTATCCATCGTGTTTTACTCCCCCCTTTCAAGCGGGTAGTCTTTTCTTGAGTGACCATCCTGGCTCAGCTCATGTCGTAACGTCCACCTTGAACATCCACGTTTCAGTTTGCTCGCTTGCTTGCTTGTGAGGCGCTCCCATTCACACGCTTCATCGTCTTGTTTGCATGACCCGGTCGATTCTCCTCTTCCTGACTTTGTCCAGCCTCAACCAGTTTTCATCCATCCTCACGGCTCTAATGATTGTTCCCCCCCCCAGATAATTTGCCCGGTGTCCTGCACCTCATCAAGAGTTGGCTTACTTGACGTCCGAGCATTTGTGACGACTCTTGCTTTATTTCTTTAATGCTTATTTACCCAGGGTAGTATGCTGAGCACGTGTGCTCTTCTCCAGCAGCGCCCCTGCTGGCCAGTCACTCCTGGAGCCGCCGAGCAGCTCCGCTGGAGGAGTTGTTTGGGCGTTACGTGCCTTGCTCAAGGGTTCATCGGCCGCGGGTACTGAGGGAGGGGACAGCGCCGTTCATTTGCACCCACGTTTTCCCTGCTGGTCCGGGGGATCGAACCGGCGACCTTCCGGTCACAAGCCTGTTCCTCTAACCTTGAGGTCCATCGCCACTCCCAGAGGAAAATTCTTACTTCTCTCGTCTTTTATGAAATAGGCCAAAGTAAAACGCACGCAGCTGTGGTTCTGCAGTGGTCCGGTTCTGATAGCAGAACTGTTCGCGAGCCGTCGTTTTAATCTCATCATGCGTGATGGTGCCTTAGGCATACAAACCAGCGTATACTCCGTTTGGCACATAGTATACCGTTTTTTTTAATTTTCCAATTTTATCTTCCCACCACAAGGGGGCAGTGCGCAACTGTTAATGGGAGAATCCGTTAGCGGTTGGCGGCTAAAGGATGATGGGGATTTTATAGGCCGGGCGTATGGTTCCGCACTTTGGAGATAATGATAATTGCTTCAAAGCCCCGTACGTGAATATTGAGCGTGTACACAAGTTCGAGACTCAACGAGTCGTCCCGCACGTCGGACCGGAACACTCTCGCTACATAGGGATGGCAATGTGTCATTCTTATGGAGCGGGGACTTGTTTTATTTGGGGGGGGGGGTTGTTTTTGCACGAAGACATGTGGAATGCCCTTGCCTCTTGGGGGAGTCGTGCGTAGACATAAAACGGTTCAGTGCGGGGCAACGTGACGGTGCATAAAGGCGGGTTTCGACCACGATCAGTCGAGGAAGGACTCCGGCGGGACGGCCAATCTCGACGCGCGTTGAATTGCCGTCACGTTCAGCTCGCGCTCTCTCGCGTTCTCTCGCTTGCTCGCGGGCAGCAGTTCACGTTTATTCGGAGGGAAAAGGCGGATCGATACGAGTGACCGGCTAAAGTAAACGGATTCTCTCCCATCTGCAATTTCTCTGGCCACCTCCACCCTCCACCCCCACCACCACCATCCGCTTCCTGTCCCATCCTTCCCACGACGCTGAGGGATGATAGGTAGAGGGGCCGCGTCTCATTTATCAGCCAGCACCGCGTTGTTTCCTGCTGCTTTGTGACCCCCAGCCCCCCTCTCGTCCCCCAGCCCCCCTCTCGTCCCCTAAACATTCTGCCAAGCGGCTGATTTTCAATCACCGGCGTCCCGCCAAGTAAAGTCAGCCGCTTTCCAAACGCGTCCGTGTTACGCGGTAAAAGCCTTGCCTCGTCAATTCGGGGCAACGTGGGTCGACGGCGCAGCGGCGTATTTCGGGTGTGGCGCCCCGACTCGCCGCTAGATGGCGGCATGCACACCCGAGGATTAACCGCCGTTGCCATTATGGGTTTATCCGCCTCAAGACCGCTGACACGGTTGCCCTCCGCTAATCAGCCGAGTCTCCTTTTTTTTCCCGCGTAACGACCAGCGAGCGACTTTTTACTTTATTTCCCCACCTTTTCAAGTCGGCCGCACGCGCAGAGCCGCGGCGGCTCCCCTCTGCCGTCACATTCCTTCACGGCTGACACGTGTTTAACGCACGTCGCAGTCGCGGCTCATCTGCTTGTACCCGGCTGCGGTACGGCGGGGGGAGGGGGGGCAAATACGGACCCGCTTCCTCCCCAGCGACCCGGCTCAAATGCACCGCGTCTGCATTCCTGCAACCCCAGTAACAAAAAAACAACCAATAAAAAAAAGAAAAAAATGTGCTGCAGCTATTTCCGGCTTTGCAGAGGCGCCGCGCGCCGGGTCGGGCTGAAACAAAGGGCTTGATGATGGCCGCCTGCTGCTTTCAGCACCGACGGGAGGTGGACAGCGCTTTCGGCGTGCGAGGCGCGTTGTCGCGGCTGGACAGCTCCGGCCGAGGGGAGAGGAGGCGGCTGGAGGAAACGGGAGGACCCCCGTCCCCCCCCCCCCTCTTCCCCCCCCCCTTCCTCCCTCCCCGGCGGCGCAGGAGACCCGCGTCTGGGGGCCGTGCGACACTCTTAACTGGTTCATGGAGGCGTTGACATAGAAACGAGAGCTTTTGAATGGTGTTTTATTACACATGGTTTATTCTGGAGGGAGAAGGAGGCGAAGAAGAAGAAGAAGAAGAAAGACACAAAATTCCACAGTACAGTAGGAGACAGTGGTGCTCAGGCTGGGTCTTCGGTGCGGAGGGTTCGGCGGCAGGAAGATCATCCCTTGGCATTCACCGCGTGCCTTAATTGTAAGACATTAAATCAAGGTCCGCTGTGAACACGGAGAGACAGACCCCCGGATCAGCTGGGACCCCCGGGCGTGTGTATGCGTGTGCGTGTGTGCGTGTGTATGCGTGTGTGTGGTCCACCAGCTGCATTCGCTTGGCTGTGGAGAAGCGACCGGACGCCCTCGCAGCGTTGCGCTGGAAGGCAGGAAGGAGTAATGGACCCCCCCCCCCTCCCCCCCCTCCCCCGTCACATTACACCTGCTGCCTCCCCCCAAACCTGTAGAGAGGTCACGCAGTTACAACATACACACAACTCAGTATCGGCACGGCACCGGAATCCCAAAGCATCCCACACGGGTCCGAACCACATCCTGTCACAGCGGCCCAACACAACAGGCCAACCTTACCGTACAAAAACACAACCAGAACCGGAACCAGGAGGTGATATTGAGCCGGAGAAGCTCGCGCAAAAAAAAAAAGCAGCGCCAGCTGGTAGTTTTGTCGTTGGCTGCTATGAGACGAAAAATAAAAAGAGATTATCCCAGTCCACGATGGGAGGCGGAATATATGAGAAGAAAAAGAGGGGTCCGTTCGGTCGTCTTCTGAGCACGTCTCTCCAAACCAGCAGGATGCATCACAAGGAAAGGAAAGAAAAAAATCCTGCGTTGTCCCACAATGCACCTACAAAATAAAGGAAGCGAAATGCGTCATGAGCTGGATTTACAAAGGTAAAGCAGAGCCTAGGCACAGATGAACCCCGGGCTCGTGTCCCCCCCCCTCCTCCCCCCTTCTTCTTCTTCTTCTTCTTCTCTCAGTGGGGCTATTTTAAAACCAGCCGAAAAGTCACCGCCGCGTGTTCATGTCCAGAATATCGATTGATTTTTTTTTTCTTTCTTTCTCTTCCCCCCCCCAAAATAATGTGACGCTCTCATCCCCTCATAGTGGTAAAACCCGGCGGCTCCCACTCGCGGGGTCAACCCGGAGCCCCCCCCCCCACCCACCCCCACTGCTCACAGCCTGTAGTCCGTCCCGAGCCGCGCGCGCGGTGCCGTCCGGAAGCCTTCTTCCGGCACCGGACACCGGACACCGACGACGAGCCGCGCGCACCCTTCACACGCGCGTCCAGTTCCGACCCACCTCCTAAACGGGACTGCTCTCCCTCCCTCCGTGCGCTCGCTCTCTCTCTCTCTCCCTCCCTCGCGCCGGCTGACTTCGGGATTAATGGAGCTCCAGCCAAACAAATAAGGCATCTGCCTTCAGCACAAGCCGATTGCATATGGGGGGCGTTGACGTCACTGGGCAAACAGATGTTCCTCTCTATGCCCAACGTCCTACCGATCATCATCCTGTGTCCTTGAAACTAGAGGAGGAGGAGGAGGAGGAGGAGGAGGAGGAGGGGGGGTGTTACTTCCCGTTCCCCGGTCCTAACCTTACCTCCAAAACGTCTTAATAATCGCTGCGGTTGGCCGCGCTCGCGCTCGCGTGTATTCGTGCGAGCGAAGAAATGCCCGTCGATCTGCCCCTGCGAGTCAATCTGCCCCTGCCAGTTATCTATCGGTCTAAATCTGGCTGTGGACGGTTATGCAACACCGCACCATTGGAAGACAGAGGACACGCGTGTGCGTGCGCGCGCGCGCACGCACGGGGGAGAGAGAGCGAGAGAGGGATGCTCGACTTTTGTCGTAGCCCCCTCCTCCCTCCCCCCCACCCCCTGCTCGGTGTGGGTGCTGTTTGGTGTAGCAAATGCTATACATTAGCCCCAGCCCGGGTGGGCTTGCGGGGCAGTTTCCGCCGCTCGTCTGCCCCAATGCGCCGCGCGGCGGTCGGCCGGCGTCACCGAACGGCGCGTGCGGTGCGGTACGGTACGTGAACTCTGGGCTCGGTCGCAGACGGAAGGAAGTCCGAGTACTTCATCTCCAGGAATGAACCACCTGCACGCCACACGGCTCCCGGGGTCCCGGGGCCCCGGGGCCCCCGCTCTCTCTGCAGGGCGCCACGGCAACGCCAGGCACGTCCACGCTGTGCCCCCCCCCCCCACTGCCGGAAGCCGGTTTGAGCCCCCAGACGGAGGCAGCGCGCTCCCTCCTTCCGTAATCGGCAGTCGCGTACCTGCCACCCGGCGCTGGTCAGCGGCTTGACGACGCCTCCGGAGGGCACCGCAACGGCAGCCGCCTCGGCGCCGTATAGCCACCCCCCCCCACCTCCGTCCTTGGCAACGCGGGGAGCAGATCTGCCCCCCAGCCCGGCTGCGGCGTTGCCCCCAGCGGAGAGGTGGCGGCTGCGGAAATATGGTAATCGCATTGCGTTGCTTACTCGGTGCAGCGGCGGAGAGGGATGGAGAAACAAAGGGAAACGCCATTTTAAACGGAAACGTCCCCCCCCCTCCCTCCCTCCCTCCCTCCCCTCTCCCTTCAAAGTCATGCGGACCCCCCCCTCCCTCCCTCCCTCATGCGTGTAGCCTACGGCTGAGAACGAGGGTCGGTACATCGCGACATATATGTAGACCGACTATATATTTCGGGACCCCCCCCCCTTCCCTCCCTCCTCCTCCTCTCTCCCCCCTGTCCGGCGACCGTCGCGAACACGAGCCAGTTTTGACCCAGTGCGCGCAGACCCATTGTCCCGAAGCCCCCCGCGCCACGAAGAAAGCCCCCACCCCCGATACCGGAGGAGTCCGCCTGCTGCCGTTCCCCTTATTCTCCTAAGCCGCCATGCAGCCGTCGACACAAAACGAGCTCCGGGACGGGGTTTTCCGACGCCTCTCAAGTCGTTCCCATGCGGAAAGCGCCTGCCCCCCCCCCAACCACCCCCCCACCCCCGAGCCCGCAATAACAATGGCAAGTGCAACGTGGGGTATGAGCCTCCGGTACCGTTATCTCTCTCGCTGTCTCGCTTTTTCCCGTGCAGCGCGAGGCGGCATCGTTCAACACCCCCTATTCCTCGCCCTCGAGGCGGTCGCGCGCCGGTATCTTACCAATGAGAGGCGGAAAAGTCGAGCGGGATGCAGGCGTGTTTATGCGATACTCACCGTCTTGTGGTGCCCCGCCATATGGTGGATCCCGGGTCTCACACAAGCTATCCATGCTCTCTCTCTCTCTCTCTCTCTCCCCCTCTCTCTCTCTCTCTCGCGCTCGCTCGCTCGCTCTCTCTCTCTCTCGCTCGCTCGCTCGTGCCTTTTTCCCCTTTTCTTCGTTTTAGCATCTCTAACTTCATCGCAGATCTTGGTTTTTTGGGGTTGTTTGTTTTTTTTTACCGTAGGCTCGTCTATCCCTTGTATTCCCGGGTCCTCCGGCGAGACGGAGGTGGACGGGAGTCCGTGTGGTGAGAAGCCGATACTACCAATGAGAGCGATGCTGTAGCCTCTGCAAAGCATGGCTGCGTTTTCTCTCTCTCTCTCTCTTTTCTTTTTTTTTAAAAAGAGGGCAGGTCGCTGTGTGCATTACAATGAGTAAAATCTCTCCCCCTCTCCCTCCCTCCCTCCCTCTCTCGCTCTCTATCTCCCTCCCTCCCTCCCTCCCTCCCTCCCTCTCTCTCTCTCTCCCTCCCTCATCTCTCCACATACAAATCACGCACGCTGACACGCAAACGCGCGCGCGCGCGCGCGCAACCCGCAGGCCCGTGGTAGTGTGCGCTGCGTGAACCCGCGCGGTGATTTATATACGGGCCGTCGCGCGACACAATGTTCTGTATAACCCGCCCGAACCTTGCGGGGGGGGGGGGGGGGGGCTGCGAATGCGTGCGGCCGAGTCGTCGCCCTTCGCGTGGCCGGCCCGCGGTTCATCATGTTCAGCGGCGTTTTGTCTCGCGAGGTCCAGCGGCGCGTTACGCCAGCCGAACTGCGGCTCGGTCTGTGTGCAGCCTGCCGGTCCAAGAGGATGGGGGGGTGGGTGGGGGGGGGAGAGAGCACAGACGGGCTGAACGTGGCTCCAGCACGCGTCCCGGAAGGAACCGTGCGATGGTGCAGCAGCGGCACTGCTGGCGGCTACCGGCCGGCGGGCTGCACACAGCACCGTAAGCCCGTTGTGGTGGTACTGCTCCTCTTCTCGTCCCCTTCTTGCAGGGTGGGGGGGGGTTGACCCTGCAGCGGGTAAACACGCGTCCCTCTCTGTGGACAGGTGTAGCCTAGCCTCTGCCGGTGCAGCCCAGGATGTGTTAAGATGCGTGCAGGCCTACGATGTCCAACCTTTAGGCGTGTGTTGCTGCAACGTGGGCCTGTGTGCTGAACCACGTCTCTTTGTGTGGGTGACTTGTGGTATGCATTCAGCGCCTCTGTGGCTATATGCTACACCCCCCCCCCCACACACACACACACACACACACACACACACTTTTTGCTGTCACTGCCTGACTCCGAGGCAAGGGTCCAGTCCAAACTAACACAGACTAACACTAGGGCCCCATGGAAAGATGATGTCATTGGAGCAACCCCTGCAGACCACGGCATGGGGGGGGGGGCTATACTGCGGTGCAAAACATCTCAGGCATGTTAATGCTTACTAACGTCTAGCCTACATACATACATGCATACATACATACGTCCTGACTCCTAAATAACCCTTAGCTTGTGTGCACCTGCAGGCTGCTGCGCACGCCGCATTCTCCCTCCCCCTCCCCCCCCTCTCCCCCCCCCTCTCTCTGTCGATCAAGACGAATGAGGTTTCATCAGTTATGTCGCGATGCAGTCTTAACCTTGCAATATGAGCGAGCAACACAAATAACAACCCCCCCCCCACACACACACACACCCCCCCCCAACAATCTAGTCGACAGTTTATTTGGACCCGAGATGAAACGTCAAACCCGAGTCGGATGATCGTGCACATTTTACTAGGTTAAAGGAAAATATAGGCCAGGGCTTACATAAGGCTACATATATGGGTGGGGGGTGGGGGGGATTTGAAAGCTTCTTTTTTTTTCCCTGGGAGAGAGAGAAGGTGGGGGGGGGGCCGCGGTGAAGCCATTGTTCCGAGTGAAACAATGAAAAGCTGCGGTCGACATGAATGGCAGGGCTCTGGGATGTGTGTGGGTCAGTGGCCCGGGGTCTCCGTCCCAAAGCCCCTTTCCCAGCGCCTCACAATGAACCTGCACAAGGTCGGGGCTCCTAGGGGTCACAGCGACCCCCTCCCCCCTCACCAACCCCCCCCTCCCCCTCCTCCTCCTCTTTTGTCCTACACTTCAAAACACATAAACATTTATTAATCAGGAGCCGGCCAGTGGGCCCCCGTGTCACCGCCAAAACAAAACGTCAAAAAAAAAGAGGGGGGTGAAGGGAGAGAGAGAGAGAGAGCTAGAGAGAAATGGCTATTGGTCCAGAGGTGCAACTTTTGCACACAAAAAAAAGAGGGGGTGAAAGGAGAGAGAGAGAGAGAGAGGGAGAGAGAGAGAGAGAGAGAGAAATGGCTATTGGTCCAGAGGTGCAACTTTTGCACATAAAAAAGGGGGGTGAAGGGGGGGGGAGGGAGAGAGAGAGAGAGAGAGAGAGAGAGAGAGAGAGAGAGAGAGAGAGAGAGAGAGAGAGAGAAATGGCTATTGGTCCAGAGGTGCAACTTTTGCACAAAAAAAAAGAAAGAAGTTTGAATCGCGGCCTCGGCAGTGGTCGCGCGGCCGCGGCTTTTCGCAGACCGGTGGGGTTCGAAACCCCCTCTCGCTCGTGCACGTCGATCAGAGCAGTGAGTTCTGGACCTATCGCGTTATTTTACACCTCGTGTATCATCACGTTTCTATTGGACAGTCTGCAGAAAAAAAAAGAAAGAAGAAGAAGCAGCAGCACATGCGGTCTCGCATCTCTGGTGGGATTTCTGTTGCAGTGAGACTCCTTCCTCCCCCTCCTCCCCCTCCTCTCCCTCCTCTCCCTCCCTCCTCTCCCTCCTCCACACCTGAGGATGACGGACGCGGCTGGCGAAACGGCGCCGGGGCCGTTTTGGGGGGAAATTCGGCCTCTCTATAAAACCGCGACGCGTCGGTAACGACGTCTCGCGACCGCGTGATATTCGTTCACGTGAAGATAAGAAAAAAAGAAAAGGGACGCGGAGACTGCGGCTCTGCACCGACTCTCGGAAGCATCCTCCACCCCCCCCCTCCACCCTGCACTCAGAACGAAACGCACCTTACACCGACGTGCACGTGCCGTTCGTTGATTAACGTACACCGACGCCACGAGGCCGAGGGGACGACGGGCAGGAGTAGGGGAACACCGACACTTACGCGCGTCTGTGATTTAATTACCCCCCGCACGTGAATAACAGCCCCCCTCTTTTTTTTGATTTGTTTAGTTGTTTTTGTTTGTGTTGGATAGAATGTAACGAACTGGAGACCACGCGGGGCTCGCGCGGCTGCGTGCACTGCAGCAGCAGCAGCAGCAGCGGTGAATAACTAATAAGCGTGGCGTCTCTGCTCCCATCAGGCCCCGCGCCGGCACCCTACACACCCTACACACCCCGTGCAGCATCACACGGCACCACACTGACGCCGAGAGCGGCGCCATTAACGATTTGACGTGGTTTATTCAGCCTCTTCTTCTTCTTCTTTTAATTTTTCAGCATAGCACCGTTTTGTAGACATCACCGGTTTGATGCTGTGATTTTTTTTTTAATTGTGTGATGTTGAGGTTGTCCATATTATTCTGCACCACCACCACCACCACCCCCACCCCCCCAGCTATACTGGCGCTGCATTAGGTTGTACTGAATTCGTCTGCATAGTTGCTCTCCAACGGGAGCTGCTCACCCCTATTTAGCAGGTTTAAATACGGACACCACCATTTTATTTGTCCTTTGTTGTTGCCCCCCCCCCACACACACACACACTCCGTTTTGTGTAAGGAAAAAGGAGTCACCCTAATCCTGAAGAGTGGGTTGGTTTGCTTCAGTTTGCATGCATTGCTGCTGCGGAGCACCCCAGCCACTAAATAAGCAGTCCGGCAGACAGACCGGCTGCCCTGTCCCGGTCTGCTGCCGAGGCCACTTTCACACACATCCGACGAGCAACACAAACGTCCACATGCTCTGAGAAACTACAATGTCTGTCTTTAATTTTAGTCCAACGCAGAGCCGTGATGTGTTACTCAACGCATAATTCCCACCCCCAGTGGCTGTGTGGCTACTGTGTGGCTACTGTGTGGCTACTGTGTGACTGTGTGACTGTGTGGCTGTGTGACTGTGTGGCTACTGTGTGGCTAATGTGTGGCTGTAGGACTGTGTGACTGTGTGACTGTGTGATTGTGTGACTGTGTGGCTGTGTGACTGTGTGGCTGTATGACTGTGTGGCTGTGTGACTGTGTGACTGTGTGGCTGTGTGGCTGTGTGATTGTGTGGCTTTATGACTGTGTGACTGTGTGGCTGTATGACTGTGTGATTGTGTGGCTGTATGACTGTGTGACTGTGTGACTGTATGACTGTGTGACTGTGTGATTGTGTGACTGTGTGACTGTGTGACTGTGTGGCTGTGTGACTGTATGAATGTGTGGCTGTATGACTGTGTGGCTGTATGACTGTGTGGCTGTATGACTGTGTGGCTGTGTGACTGTGTGGCTGTGTGGCTGTGTGACTGTGTGGCTGTGTGATTGTGTGACTGTGTGACTGTGACTGTGTGACTGTGTGGCTGTATGACTGTGTGACTGTATGACTGTGTGACTGTGTGGCTGTGTGACTGTGTGGCTGTGTGACTGTATGACTGTGTGGCTGTGTGACTGTATGACTGTGTGGCTGTGTGACTGTGTGGCTACTGTGTGGCTGTGTGATTGTGTGGCTGTGTGACTGTGTGGCTGTGTGACTGTATGACTGTGTGACTGTATGACTGTGTGGCTGTGTGACTGTGTGGCTGTGAGTGTGTGGCTGTATGACTGTGTGACTCTGTGACTGTGTGACTGTGTGACTGTGTGGCTGTATGACTGTGTGACTGTGTGGCTGTGTGACTGTGTGGCTGTGTGACTGTGTGGCTGTGTGACTGTATGACTGTGTGACTGTGTGGCTGTGTGACTGTGTGGCTGTGTGACTGTGTGGCTGTGTGGCTGTATGACTGTGTGACTGTATGACTGTGTGGCTGTGTGACTGTGTGGCTGTGAGTGTGTGGCTGTATGACTGTGTGACTCTGTGACTGTGTGACTGTGTGACTGTGTGGCTGTATGACTGTGTGACTGTGTGGCTGTGTGACTGTGTGGCTGTGTGACTGTGTGGCTGTGTGACTGTATGACTGTGTGACTGTGTGGCTGTGTGGCTGTGTGACTGTGTGGCTGTGTGGCTGTATGACTGTGTGACTGTGTGGCTGTGTGATTGTATGACTGTGTGGCTGTGTGACTGTGTGGCTGTGTGACTGTGTGGCTGTGTGGCTGTGTGGCTGTGTGCTCATTGCACGTATTAGCTAGTGTCACATGATGGAGATATTCATTTGCTGATGTGTGAAGGCTCAGAATAATCCCATCAATTTTAAAAACCTACACTGGCTGTAAACTGTCATTTGCTTACACTGTATTCATGACATTCACGTGTGGACCACAGACCCCATGTGAGTATGTCAAGTCTATTGGGATAAAAATAAAATAAAACGGTTGACTCTTATTTCCCTCCCCAAGTCGTGTCAGACACACTGGCAGCGTTTGTTTTTCTGCATCTGGAGGCTGGTCAGCACCGCAAGTGGGGTTTTTAGGAACCTGGTCCAGGTGGGACCGCGTCCCTGGCAACATGCATCGATATACTTAGGTGTGTTGTTTCTCGAAGGTGGTCACGCTGGGTTTTCGGTTTTCTTTTCGGGGGCCTTTTGACCTTACACTGCAGACGGGCAAATATACGTGATCGTGCCTTCAAGTAGAAATTGCTTCCATTTGGTTGGAAGCAATTTATGGTTTGTTTTAAATTTTGTATTAAATTTTGTTCAAAAATTTGTATTGTGTTTTTTTTTTTCTCTTGCATCAGAGCGACACCCTGTGTGACGATCAACCTGCGACGGGGCAACCGGATCTGACAGCCCTGACTCGCAAAGAATAGACTAAAGGCACGATGCACTGAATCATACCTCTTTTCAGGTAATGACTAATGAAAATGTGTGTGTGTGTGTGTGTGTGTGTGTGTGTGTGTGTGTGTACATTTCTGAGCAGAACATGCGCCTGTGTCCAGAGCGTGCAGCCACGGCACACTCCCGGAGCTAACATCAAAACGCCAAACGCCATTCGTCGGGCCGCGGTTGCGTGCAGCAGAATCAGGTCATCCGCGCTGGCTCGCGGGCCCGCTGGCTGTGTTTGCAGTGTGTCCTCTAAATTGCAAATCCTTTCTCATGCCAGACACGTTGCACTCTCCGCTCGTACGATATAGGCCGCCTTAAACATCGCCGCCTGAGACGCCGCTGAATTCATACGCCTAACAAAACCGCCGGTTATATACACACACGCCCTGATGTCGGGGAGAAAATGGGAGCACATTGCAGTAATGATGCATAAAAGGGAATCTTAGCTGGGGTATTTTCTTCTTCTTCTTCTTCTTTTTTCTTCTTTTTTTTGGGTGCTTTTTGTTAACTCCCATACCATCATGACCGTATCTTTTACATTACACAGCGATTCATGAATCATGCTCTGCGGAGGTGTTTTAATGGAGGCGCGTGTTCTTCCGAATTACGATACCTCACTTGCATCCCGCCTCCGCAGCGGATACAGAATTATACCGGGGAAAAGGGAGAAGAAGAAGAAGAAAAAAACACAAAAAAAAACCTTTCTGCAATTACCAGCATGGATACTTGGGGATGGCCGTGCCCTGCAGAGCGGTGTTTGGAGCGAGCGAGGCGGCTGAAAGAGCGCAGGGCTGAGGGTGTGGGACCTCCTCCCCCCCCCCCTCTCTCTGACATTAGCAGGGGGTCAAATGTGCATGTAGGGCACCTGGCTCTCCACCCCCCCCCCCTCTCTCTATGATGTTAAATGTCAAACCCGCAGCATCCGCAGCATCCGCGCCGAAGAGCTATTCTAACGCTGATGCCGGGGGGGAGATTCGCTCCCCGCTCCCAAAGCAACGTTTCTCTTTTGCAGGGCAATTAAAACTTGCACGAGAGAGATGTGACATTTTTTTTTTCACAGAATCGTTAACCCAAGGTTTTCCCTTTCGGTGAAGCGGGTGTTTTGAGGAGGCTGCGGCTGCGGCGGAAGGAAAACCCCTGCCGACCGACTGCTTAATATGTCCTCTATCGGACGGGCCTTTTCTGCAGAGCTCGTCTGACGAGGCTTTCCCCGGCCTCGCGGAGGCGAGCGGCTATGGCTCGGCTCGCCCGTGTGCAGGCGAGGGGGGTGCTATCCGTCCTCCCATCTGTTCCGGGTGGAACGAAGGCGGATACGCGCTCCTCGTCGCCTCAACACAGGCAGAATAAATCAAGTCATCCGTCCCGGACCCAGGTGTCCGTGTCTGCAGGAATCATTTCGCCCCAATAATCTGTATTCACATGCGTGTTTGTTTTCCTGTTTCTGGGGGTGGAAGAGCAACGGGAGCGGCGTGGCCCGCTGGCTTTTTAAGATTTCTATCCGACTCGTCCGCACGTGGTTTGGCGTCCGCGGGTGCGAGGGAGGCGAGACGTGCAGCGTGCACCGTCCGGGTGAGAGACAGCTGCCACTCAGTGTCAGGAGCCGGGGGGGGGGCCGGGACCCGGGGCTTCCAGCGCCTGGGTAATAGAAAGCCTATCGAAGGCCAATCAGCGGGGTTTGTCCCAGGCTTGTAAGTGGATTTCTCCCGTAGCCCCGAGGTTTGTCAAATGGGGGTCAATGGGTCTCTTATTGTTTTTCTCTGCCTCTTTATCCCCCCCCCCCTCCCCCCGTACCACCTCCGTGATGTCAACTTGTGATATGACGGAGCGAGCCAGACGTTAAAACAATAAATCCGAGAGGAAATAACTGCTATTAGGCTGTAGCCCGCTCTCGACGAGGCTGCAGTTGCTCCAGCGGGTTTGGACTCGTAGCCGCACAGACAGCGGCGAGCGGTAAACATCACTTGTCCTCCGGTAGGCTGAAATGGAACAGCGCTGCCAAATAACAGCAACTCCGCTTTCGCCGCTGCCGCTAAGCGTATTCATACCGTCCCCAGAAAATACCAGTCGGGGTACCCCAAAATACTCCTCACGGGCGGAATTGGCAAGCCCTGATGTCAGCTTTGCCCTTTTATATTCCGCTATTATTCTAACACGTCTGTTTGGTGTGTGCGTGTGTGTGTGTGTGTGTGTGTGTCAGGGCTGAGGCGCCTCGGTATTTCGGTGCCGTTCGTGCGGCTCGTCTTAGCAGGGCTTTTCCCTTTCTCCTCCTTTCTCCTCCTTTCACCTCCACGCATGGAAGGAAACCAACATATATTTTTGAAATGTGCCTCCTGTGTGGATTTATTTCAATTTTTGAGAGAGAGGGAGATGGAGAGGCGGGGATTTGATGCCCCCGGCCTGCGATGTGACCGTCGCAGCAAAGCGCGGCCGTACGTGTGTGTCTCTCTCCCGTGCAGCCGTTGTGCGAACGCAGCGAGTCCCGCGTGACCACGATCCCCACCGAGGTGGCGTCCCTCTCCGGCCGGCTGTCCCGCTCGCCTTCCCCATCGCCCCGACCATCGGAATGAGAATATGTGTCTCGAGCTAATGCTGATTGCAGCAGCAGCTGCCGACACGTGAATCTCCATGGCAACAATAAAGGTTGCCTGGCAACCGGGCTCTTTTTTTAGGGGCACCGAAAGAAGCCCAAAGGCTTACTAAAAATATATGTATATAATGAGCGTAATGCCGCTTCAACGCCTCGGCCGTTTAGGCAGGGGGGGGTTGGCGAACGGCGCGGTGCCTTCCAACCTCGCTCGTTATTCCCTTGTATTCATTGTGCGGTTACCACCACCACCACCACCACCACCACCCCTCCCCAGCCCGCCCCCACCTCCCCGTCCACCCCCCCCACCCCACCCCCCATGCTGTTCTATTGTATGTTGGCAGCGGCGTTCGAGTTGTAAACGGCAGCTTCTAACCCCCCCCCCCCCCACGCCTTTCATGACGGAAAACACACACAGGGAGGAATGGCGAATGCATTTTTTGGGGGGGGCGGTGGGGGGGTTCTTCTTCTCTTCCTCCTCCTCCTCCTTCCACTTGAATAACGGGGGCAAGCGTCGGCCATCTTGGCTCCTGCATCGAGCGTCGCCCTGCAGCTCCCGCGGACCCAGGTGGCATGCGCGAGCGCACGCACGCGCACACACAACGCTGTGGAACAAAGCATTCCATCAGCGGGCGTGACGTCACTGCAGTCCGCTCAGCTGTTTCTGCCCCGCGCTATAAATAGTGCGGCGGCGGCAGCGGCGCGAGCGGGCCGCCTATGCAGGCGAATATTTAACTGCTGACCTCGCGCCTTGAGAGAAATACCTTTTATTATTATCATTATTATTATTATTATTATTATTATTATTATTGTTACCCCCCCCCCCGTGTGGAAGACGTCAGCTGCATATTTTGCCAGTGCGCCAATCACGAGAGGAGGTGGTTGCGTGTCCACGCTCGCGCCCCGGTTGATTGGCGTTTGCCTCGAGTCGATGTGCGGCGTATTTATTGTGTAGCGGTGCGGCGTGTTGCGTTGTGCCGCGCGCTGCTGATAAATCGCAGCTCCGACACGAGGCGGAGAAATAGGAGGTCACGCTGGGGAGGGGGGGGGGGAGGGACGAGGTGGCGAGCAGTGCATCAGAGGGGGTATCACGTGCGTCATTTCCGGGTGTTATTTATTCGCAGAGGTGCTCATCTTCACCTTTATAATTGATTGTTTTTTTTGTGCCATCAAAACGACCGACTGCCCATTGTTCAATTTACAGTAACACACGTGTTTTATAAATATCACAGGAAACAGAGAACACTGTTGGGACTGTGTTGTCGTGTATTACACAATTGTATTTGAATTTCCACACCAACTCTGCATCTTTTCCCTGCACGGCTCCATCAGTAATACGCTGCATGTCATCCTGCAGCGCGAGCACGGGACACCGGGATGGTCGCTGCTAACCCACAAGTCTTAAGTAGGTCAGATCTGCACCGTTGCCCATAAAGCGGCAGGAGTCGAAGGCCATGATCGCCCCTTCTGGTTTTGGCAACTCGGCCGCACGCCGCACGCCGCACGAGACTCGTCGGCTAGTGGTGCAGGGCAAAACCTTTGCAGCCGCGAGTGTGAATTATGAATGCAGCTTTGTTGCAGCCACGTGAGCCGTTCGTTATGCGGACGACAGAAAAACCCGAGAAGAGCGCGGCTACGCGGAGGGGCCGAGGAGTGGGAACGGGAGGACGGCGAGCTGTTGTGCAAGCGGAGGCACGTTAACAGAACCAGAATAACGAACCGCCAAACGATTTACGTTTACATATCACGAAAGGCTGCTAGAGGAGGAAAACAGGAGCAGATGGTTTCGCACACAGCTCGCAGAGCAGGGGGCACCAGTTATGGTCAGACGGTGCAATATGTTGCTTTGCTTCTTCCCGTGGCTTCGCCAACGTGCCCCGTATTCATCTAAACACACATGCGAGGGCCATGGTGTCTCCCCCCCCCCCCCGCCGACGGCAGAGCGCAAAGCTAAGTTTGCCTTCATGCCACTGCTGGCAGCAGTACAGCAGTCTGCAGTCCAGGCGGGTGGAGGGGCGGGTGGAGGGTCACGGTGTGCCTGGCCAGGCGCCAGGACGTGTGCAGGGGGCGATGCCATGGCGGTGGCCCTCGCAGGCTGGCAGCATTGAGGAGCGTGAAGGCATTCAGAGGCGTGAATGTCCCTTTGTCTCAGAGCAGCGTGCCAGGCTAGCTCTAATGAGGCAGCTCTTTGTGGCAGGCCTCTCAACATCAAGTGGGCTGGTGGACTCATTAACCTGACTACTGCAAATAAAGCAGGCAGGCACAAGAGACGCCTATGATAGCACACTTAAGGCCCCGCCGAATCCCCCACCGCCGCCATCATCCCTCCTCCTCATCCCTCTCCCTCTCTCCCCGCAGTCTCCCAGGCTTCCCAGGGCTCCTTTGATAGGAGGAAATCAGCCTCTGGCCTATTTCAGGTGTCCCAAATAAGGGATGTGGGTGCTTTCCACTTTCCATATTCTGTCTCCTTCTTACCTTCCGTTTTAATCAGTTTCTGGCTCTGTACTCTAACCTGTTTTTTTTTTTTTGTTTTTTTTTTAACTGAACTGGGGTTGCTTGCTACCGAAAAATGATGTACAGCAGTCAGTCGGCGTGGGCGCTGAATTATTTTTCAATAATAATCCAGATGTGATGCAGAAAAAATATTTGTGCGTGTGTGTTTGCATGCATGCATGTGTGTGTGTGTGCATGCATGCATGTGTGTGTGTGTGCATGCACTTCACCCCCCCCACACACAGATGCAGTAGTTTAAGCGAAAGCTCGTCAAGCTTTATTTCTTGAGCCGTTCTTGTCGCCTTTGCCTCCAACAAAAAGGAGGATAGGCTGCAATGTGAGAGATGTGTTGCTCTGCACCGTGTTCTCTGCAAAACGATCAAATTATCTGCTTCGGCTATTTTCAGCCACGTCAGCGTGTACGTATCGGCGATACCGACGGGCCAGCGTTTACTGACGCTCCGTTTAAGGTAAACATGTTGTTGCTTTTCAGTCGATGGTTCACGTCTCTAAGCCACGACTAGTGGAATCGAGTATTCAAGAAGAAGAAGAAGAAGAGGGGAGAAATAGCCTGAAAATATTGTTGCTTTTTTTTGGGGGGGGTGGAAAATATTCAAATTAGATTATTTCAAATTAGCAAATCTATTTCATGTCTAATCTACCATTACCCTCCTTTCAACTGGATCGGCGCTTCCAGTATTTGGTTAAATTCTCATGATATCTTCTGCAAATACCCGTGGCTGTCCCCGGAACACCCCGTAGGGCGGCGGCGGCGCCGCTGTCAGACGCTGCATCCCGAGGCTGGGCGGATCGTGGTTACCCGGTGGACAGGCCCCCCCCGAGTCTCTTCGCAGCATCTTGGATGTTTTGAATTTACCGACCCTGTGAATTTACATCCCGCCGCTTCCGGTGTGGGGAAGATGGCGGTGCAAATTCACATTTGCGGCGGCCTCATCCGGCGCCGTGTCCGCGTCCTGCTGGCTGGGAGAGCCGGCGCTGGATCGGCCGGGAGAGCCTGGTCTGCCAGGTCCAGGGACCGCGGTTTGGATATGTGTGTTAGTTAGTATGTGTGCTGCTGAAGTTCTTGTAGTGTCTGGATGTGTGTTTGTGTGTTTGTGTGTTTGTGTTGCGCTGCTGTGGGCTGGGGGAAACCGGGTGTTGTTTTCATTTCACGTGTGGAAGTACACGAAACGAAACGACCCAAGTGCTCCCGGTTGCCGACTGCTGTGCAGGGCACGGACCAGTCCGACCCGTGTGGGCCGGTTACGCCTGCATGTGGCGCTTCTCTGGCCGCCACGAAGCCCAACATGTCTCCCTCGCAGTCGTCTGCGTCTGTAAAGCGTTTTGCATTTCACTTTTCAAACAAGAAAAAAAAAACAAAAACCAGGCACAGCATCTCACAGCATTACTGTGTCGGCGTGGAAACGAAAGAGATGGATTCAAAATGTTGTCAACGCTCCTCCAGCCGTTATACAAATACGGGGCGGCGTGGCTCAGGGGGCGGTCGTCCGGTAACCGGAAGGTTCCCGGTTCGATTCCCGGCTCTTCCAGAGGGCGTGTCGAAGTGTCCTTGAGCGAGACACTGAACCCCTAAGGGCTGCAGACGAGCAGGATGGCGCCTCGCATGGCAGCCCCCAGCATCAGCGTATGTGTGTGTGTGTGTGTGTGTGTGGGTGAATGTGAGGCTGCGAAGCACTCGGAGCAGTCGGTGGACTAGAAAAGCGCCGTTTAAACGCGGTCCATCCGAGATCTCGGATAGGGGCCGTGTTGCGCCTACCGACAGGGGCGGGTCAGGCGCTCCTCTAAGGCCGCCGTAGCCCGCCGTCTTGTATTTGGCCTTGTTATTTACCCCCCCCCCCGTATTCCCGCCGGTTATCGGCGCTCAGCGTCATGGCGTACGGGTTGTGGACCTCCCCGATATCGATTCGACGCTAACGTCCCGTACGGTGTAACGTACGGCCTTGGAAATTGCTCGAGCGTTCGATCGGGTGGCTTTGTATGCAGATTAGATTCATTAGATATCGCCCCCCCCCTCCCCTACTATTTTTTCACGGTGTTTCCCCGACGTTCATTTTGCGACCCCCCCCTCGTTGTCCGCGCGGCACAGCAAATGATTTTAATCTGGTTGTGCTGTGTAGTCTTGATAAGCCCTGCAGAGAGCGGGGCGGCGGCGGTGGCGGCGGCGGCGGCGCAGGAGGCTAACGCCACAATGAGGCTCCGCCGGTGCACGGGGAGCCTCATTTTCTGAAAAGGAATATTCATACCAACATCAAAGGGGTTAGCACTCCTGACACTGACAAATTGCGAGCGAGATTTCATTAATTAAGTAGGCCGCTAATGTTTATTTAAATGAAATTTACTGTTGCATTATTGATTTGCAGCCGCAAAATTATCTGACACGATGCACATGGATTGTGAGCGGCGGCTCTCTGATGGCTTAGGCGGGCGGCAGGGGTTTTGGAAGTGTGTGTGTGTGTGGGGGGGGGGGGAGGGGGGGGAGGGGGTATCTGGGGAGGGGTTGCGGTGGGAGTTGGGGGTTGCCAAGGTATGTCTTGAGGTCCAAACGCTAGAGGAGGAGACAGGACGGCGCTGCCCGGGCGTGTATGTGTGCGTGCAGTGTGGAGGGGGGGGGGGAGGGGGGGTATGTGCTCCAGCGGAGGGGGGGGGGGGGCGCGTTGGCTCACGTCTAATCTGCAGGACGACGAGGATGTAACGCGAGGAGGGGAAGAAACGTCCCTCGCCACGGTTTCCGTCCTTCATGGGGTTGTGAGACAAACGACAGCAGGGGGGTTAGCGGACAGAAACTGCGCACACACACACACACACACACACACACACACACTGGTTTTACATCATCGCCGACATTCACGCATCCCCTTCGGACACGCATCTCACAGCGGCGTTACAATCTGCAGACCACCGCCTAGTTTTGTTTTTTTCTCTCCTCAACTGCTTACTGGCAAGTTCAGATTCTTATTTTTAATCGTTTCTCTTATCGTGGTCGTTTTGCAGCGGGAGGGAAGTGCGTTTGAAAAGACGGACGAGAGCGCCGGAACGCAGAGGTTTCACATCTGCGCGGGAATTTATGGCTGGAATCTAAAATAAACCTTCGGCGCTCGGCGAACTCCCCCCCCCTGAGCGGCACAATGTATTTACTGTAAACCTAAAAATGATTTAAAGACATTTTTCTGCCATTGTTCCCAAGGGCAGGCTCAAGGAGAGAGAGAGGTCCCACCAGTGTGTGTGTGTGTCTGTGTGTGCGCGTGCACATGACAAAGCATAGGAGTTATAATACACTGCCCTGTTTGTCAACACAACACATCTAGACGAATTACCGCTATCGACAAGTATACACAGCACACCGAGGGCTAGTGAGGAGACTCAATAAAATTGAAGGATAGGCTTGTTGAGATCCGAGGCCTTTCTAATTTCCTGTAATAGACTTGTTTATGCCTTGAAATGTGATTTAGGTTGGAGTGGCGGGTCTCGGTAGTCTGTTAGCCTCGCCGCGGCTCGCTGTGGAAGGCTGCGGGAGAGTCAGAGGCAGCCTCTCTCCTGCAACAGCCGCAGCCTCTCGGCTACACACAGCGAGAGATCTGACGGTGATTAAATGGCTCAATCAACAAAAACTGACTGAAATTAAGCGTGCAACCGGTAACCTTGTTTAAGAGGATTCCAATAATACACGGCTAATACTTTAATGCAATTAAGTGCGAGACAAATGACATACTATATCGCTCAGGTTCTTCCTGTACGTGGAAGCAACTTAGCCATTTAGGTAGAAGCAGAATTCAACGTTTTGCGCGTCCTATTCTACTGTTGGGAACGCTGGTTGTCGGGCAGAATTAGGAGAGAATGCAGAGCAAGAAAGTGGTGAAACTAAGCAAATGTTAAGCCCGTGTTTCGATATTAGGCAGGCTTTGGATTCAGGAGAGCGCCATAATGCAACACACTCACACCTCACACACACAAATAAATATGTGTATATATATATATATATATATGTGTGTGTGTGTGTGTGTGTGTGTGTGTGCAAATATACAGGCAGGTGGGTGTTCAGAGAAGGTTGAATCAGTTCATCTGGATACAATGTTTTTTATAAACATTGTATCCAGATGAACTGATTCAACCTTCTTTGATTTTCTTACCTGGATTATTGAGCATGCATCAAGACATACAGGTGGGTGTGCACACTATATATAGATATACACACACACACACACACACACACACACACACACATATATATATATATATATATATATATATATATATGTGTGTGTGTGTGTGTGCAAATATACAGGCAGGTGGGTGTTCAGAGAAGGTTGAATCAGTTCATCTGGATACAATGTTTATAAAATACGTATATACGTATATATACATATATATATACACACACACATATACATATATATACACACACACACACACACACACATATATATATATATATATGTGTGTGTGTGTGTGTTTGTGTGTGTGTGTGTGTGTGTGTGTGTGTGTGTGTGTGTGTGTGTGTGTGTGTGTGTGTGTGTGTTTAGTTTGCACACCCACCTGTATATTTGCACATTTCCCAGTGACACATTCAGCACACATGCCGTCTCTACACATACGGTGGACAGACAAGAGAGGTCTCTGTGCATAGCAGCTGAAACTGCTTCTGTTCTCTTCCTCCTGGGCAGGGCTGCGACGGCAGGGCTCTACAATATGACCGCCTGCCATCTGTGCAGGTATGCTGCTCCGCATTCCTCTGCCCCGTCACAGCCCTGCAGAACCATCCACGTCTGCCGGGTGTATTTGTGTGTGTGTGTGTGTGTGTGTGTGTGTACTTGTAGTTCTCTCTTTGCGAGGACCAATCCGAGTTTTTAGCCATAAGAGTGAGGACGTTTTTGCAAAGTGGGGACATTATGGCCAGTCCTCACTTCTTTAAGGGTCTGTTTTAGGGTTTGGGTTTAGGGTTAGAACTAGGATTAGGTTAAGGTTAGGGTTAGGGTTCAGCATGTAGTTCTGCTGGCTAAGGTCAGGGATAAAGGCTGGGGGATGAATGTAGTCAATGAGGGGTCCCCACAACAATGGACGTACAAACATGGCGTGTGTGTGTGCGAGAGAGAGTGTGCACGTGTGCGTCTTCGTCCTCTGTATAAAAGAGGTAAATGTCATCAAGAACTCCAGCTGCTCTCCACGGCTTCCCTCACTCCTCCTTCTTAGTTTATTCTTTTACTAATTAAAAAAAAAAAAGAAAAGAAATCTTCGCTAACATACGCACCGACACTTGTTGAGCTCCCATTCCCCATCTGTCCGTCAGACAGCCACCCTGGCAGGCCCAACCCCTCCCAACTGCCAAGGGATATATGCCATGTGTGTGTGTGTGTGTGTGTGTGTGTATGCAAAACTACCATGACGGAGGGAGAGAGCGAGGAAGGAAGGAAGGAAGGAAGGAAGGGGGGGAGGCAGAGACAGCGGTAGCATTGGACACCGAGCGGAGCGGTTGGTAGATGACATTGCGAGTCAGCAGGCCGAGGTCACCCCAACTGGGCACAGGCCCAACTTGTATTATCGACTGGGGAGCTGGCAGCTTTCTCTGCTGTACCGACGCTACTGCCCACACCCACTGGCATCCGCATATAGACGCGCGCACACACACGCATGCACACACGCGGCCTGCTACATTATTGATTTTAAAACGGGCCGGATTCTAAAGAAATTGGCCCGTAGCGGCGGTACCGCATCCCGCAGATTGCCAGCGCTGCACAAACAGCAGCTTGCTCCGTGCGTTTGCGTCATACTGACGGAGTATCTGCATGTGATGGAGGAGGCAGCGGTGCATGGCTGAAGGAGCTGTGATCGTTAGTGACGGTTTCCTGCAGGCGTCTTCTCCGCCTTCCTCCGGCGGCGGCGGCGCGACCGCAGCCCCGTGTCCCCAAAACCCACGCCAGCGTCGCTTCTTTCCATTTCCCTCCTCCCCGCACGACGTCCCGATCGTCGCGGCGATCGAACCGGGGACGTTTTCGGCGCGTCCAAAAAAAACGGAGCCGTGCGCGTGACGGCGCGTCGCCCCTGCGCCTGCGTCGTGCTTGCGGAGCAGCGGAGAGCTCTCTCTCTCTCTCTCTCAACGTGCTCCGCTTTTATTTTATGTCTTTATGGCGAGTCATCCTCCGTCTCGCTGCTGACCCACTTTTACCACCTCGTCCTCTTGTCGTCTCAGAGAAACCCGGTTCCGATGCGGGCGGGGGGGGAGGGGGGGGAGAGAAAACGTTTCAGATCAGATGCGCATCGGACCGAAGATGGTCTTGTTGTTGTTGCTGTGCCGTACACGTGTGCACGCACGCGTACGAACACACGCACGCACACAGTCGCGTGTGCGCGCGCAGGCGCGCACGCGACTAGTTACAGTTCATGAAAAGGAGCAACCGCTTATTGGAGGAGACGTGCTCCTGTTATCGCGGTTATTTGCGCGGTAAGTGATGGAGCCTGATCCCATCTCGCCAAACATGTGGGAATGCGCTCGTGCCTCGGCGTGCCGCGCTCGCTGGCGTGCGCGCATGCGCGGCAGGGTGTTTGCAGCGATTTCCACTGCCAGGAGAGAGAGACACGCGAAGGAGTCGTCTCCAACAGATGCTGATTGCCATTGATTATCTGTCTCTGCGTAAAAAAAAAAAAGCAAAGGGGATGGATGTTCGTGCGCGCGCGCGTGTGTTGGGTGGGGGGAGGGGGTCACAAATTGTGGCAAGGTAACTATGTAACGTTCCCCCGGCAGAGAAGTCTTCTCGTGCACACCAGTGGGCTCCCCGGATCCCAAATGTACCCAGGGTCTGAGGTTAGGAGGCGGGGGACGGACGGACGGATGGATGGATGGAGAGGTGGAGAGAGGAGAGGGGGAAGGGATGAGACAGAGAAACAGACAGGCAGTGGGAGGGAGTCGGGGGGGAGGAGGAGGGGGGGGTAAAGCAGCTGGCTCTCTTTTTTGTGTTGTTGGTGTGTTGCTGTCATTATCCCCAGCCGCTGTTTAAGTCACAGCCCCCGTTTTTGATGAAAGTCAAACAGCACCACTGGCCGTGATTACGTGGCAACCGGAATTCACCTACTTACTTAATCCTGCATCGGGGTTTAGATTTCAATTAATTTCTCGTGGGTCGCTCTGTCTTCCTGGGGCCGCTGGGAGCCGGGGTGGAGGATGGGAGCCCGCTGTGTGGGTGAGGAGGATACAGTAGGATGGTGAGGGTGGGGGAAGGGTAAGCCATACATAGAGAGAGGAAGAGAGGGAGAGAATGCCTGCACAGCACATTAAGATATAGATGTGTGTGTGTGTGTGTGTGTGTGTGTGTGTGTGTGTGTGTGTGTGTGTGTGAGATGCAAAGCAAGGAGGCGGCACACGTCTGGTTTACATATTCTGACCATTAAGCCGGGGAGCAATCAAGCGCATACGTTTAAAGCTTGTACAAGCCTCGTGTGCGTGCCTTTGTTGCCTCGCCGTGCAGCTCTGCACAGCCTCCGCATCCTCCACGTCCTCCGTGTGCTCGCGCACACATGCGGGAATGGATGCGTGTGTAAAATATGCATGCATGCATGCATGCATGCACGCGCATGTGTGTGTTTATGGTGAAAACGTGAGCGCGCCGCCGCCGCACATCTGCACTGTTGTGCGTTCCTCACACAACGCGGCATATTAATCAGGTCTCGCGGCCCCTTTAGAGGATCGAACCCACCCCCCCACCCCCCCCGGGTTGTGATTTTCCGCCATTAGTTTTACGAGGCTGAGGGGACTCGGGACTGTTTAGGCCAGCTGAGCCTGCCGAGCTCAGCAAACAGTGCTGCAATGCCACACCCCCCCCCCCCCCCCCAAAAAAACCCCACCTTCCTCCTCCTCCTCTCTTGCCTTCTCCCTTCATGACATTCCTTGACATTCTGCTGAAGGTCTCAGTTAGAGCCTCCTGGCCGTGTCGCCGTGGTAAATCTTCCGCCATATGGTGTCCGGTCACACTCGGAGGGGGGGGGGAGGGAGGGAAGGAGCGTGTGTGGCGTGACGCGCTACCGCGCGGCCATTTAGCAAATGAGCAGGTGAATTTTAAGAGGCCATCCAGGCTGCTCTCTGTTTTTTATAGGCTCGGTGGCAAACGGCTCGGCCCACGTCGTCAGAGTATTTTGGCCTACATCCCACTAAAGCCAGCGGAAGACAGAAAAAGGATAAAACAGAGAATAGAGAATAAAAAGATGCAATTAAAAAATGATAAAGAGGAAATTAAAATTATTTTTTTTTAAAAATGGAGAAAAAGGAAAAGTAAAATATGGTTTCCAATGCCTTGATTACACCGAGCAATTAAACATCTTGGTCGCCGGTTAAATGGCCTACTTGTGGTAATTGTGCCGGCGTATCGTGCAAAGTGTCGCAGCGTGATCAAAAGCGTCACACTCAAAGTATCATTTCCTTTTAAAACCGGCGCTCCAAATTAAATTATCTTTCCCTTTGCGCCGTTAAGCGTCGTACGGGTGAGCGCGGGAGCAAAAATTGAATCATTTGTTTCTGGGAAACTTACTCGAGACCGAAACGACTGCGGCGCGATAACGAGCAGATCGGCCTCAGTGTCGTGACATTCTGCCTTGAGCACGCGGGACGTTGTTAGTCCGCCCTTTCGCTCGCTCGCTGACATAATTCGAGATGCTCTTTAGGAAAAGGCTATACGTGAATAATTCAAATCGAGTCGAAACGCTTTGCCCGCGAACGCAATTTCCCCTGCACACTTTGACGACAATTGTAAGCCCTCGGAAGATGATGCACGTTCGGTGGGGGCGCAGCCCAATTCAGACTACGATTTGGGGGGTGGGTGGGCGGGGGGAGACTGTTTACTGCTTATTTGCAAAAAATAAAAAATGACCTCTTTAAACGGTTAGCACGCAATATGTCATCCTCCACTACACGCGTATGGCAGAAGCTTTCTGTTCTAAATCATAAAGTACCGCCGTAAAGGAAGAGGTATGCGATGCTTTTCCCGTTCTCCCGAGGTTCCCTTTGTTCATCTCCGGCTGCTTTGCCACATCGTTTCTTTTTATGCCACCAATTAATGCGTAACACCAATTAATGAATCTTATCTTCAGTGTTGAAAAAAAAAAGACCTCTTGAATTCTCGTATGTAAATCTTTGCACGCAACGCGCTCTTGCGTGGAGGAGCCACCCGAGCAACCGTCGAGGACCCCTTTGCTGATACGGCAGCTAATGGCATAGCTAATGGTGAAGTTACAGCTAATGCGAGGTGGTGGTGGCTACAGATAATGCTGTGTGGTGCCCCAGCCCTCCATCGGCTCTCATTAATAGAGACGGTGCTGAGGTGTGAAATGAGGCTGCCGCCTTAATACACCGCCGTCCTGCCGTAATCTGATTTCACCCGCACGGCCCGGCTTGAAGAGCCGTACACTTCAGGTAGCCGCCCCGCTTTACCTTTCCCCCAGCCTGTCCCTTTAACTTGTCCTGAACCTGCCCCCTTCTTCTCTCCGTGTGCCTCTGCTCTCCTGCTTCCTCCCCCCGCCGAGGGAGCATCCCCCTCGGAGGAGAGGCCGCCAGGTCAGTAATGGGCCTTGGCATTCGAGCCCACTAACAATACCGCTAGCAGACTGTTGCGACTCTGGCAAGGTGAAGAGGAGACGTAGTCATAAGCAGGGACTACGCAACACTCAAAGGATGGTGTGGGTCGGGAGGAGGAGTTAAGTCATTAACAAAATACCGTCGGTTGCAAATGAGCCCTGCAGAACCTTAGAGGCTGCATGCACGTGAGAATGAAGGATGGGAAAAGAGATGGGAGGAAAAAAAGGGAGAGGGAGAAAGTAAGAGACCGGTTTCCCAGTTCCGCAATGGCCGCCGCTTCCCATCCCCTCTCTCTCTCTCTCTCTCTCTCTCACTGCTCCTCCTCCTCCGGCTGCTGCTCCGCGGATCCTCCTTTTACCCCGGCATGCTGTATAGACCATGCATGACAGCCTGCCTCCTTATTTGCCAGCTACTTCCTGCGCCACTCCTCCCGCTATTTCAAGGAAAGTGCAACCTTTGCCTTGGGCCTTAATTATGTTCAATTTGCCAAGCCAGGCCTGAAACCATTGGGGGGTAGGAGGTGGGTAAGGGGGGGGGTGTAGAAAAGCTCTCTGACCTATTTATCAATGCAGCTTTCCTTCCACTGACTGAGACAGAACCAGAAATACTGTATGGAAAAAGGGAGGCGGGGGAAGGAGGGGGGTCGGAAAGGGAGAGAAAAGGAGCCTCTCAGCTTTCACATTAGCAGAGCAGCGCTGCAACGTAAGATGAGTGGGGGGGGGGGTAAAAGGTGTATCCACGGTCAATGTTCACAGTCAGACTATTTTTGCGCCTGTTAGCATCCTCCTGCATTACCGTTTCATATGTGTCAAGTGTCAGTCCCATCCCTGTCCTCCAGTTCTTAGCCACAGTACCACTCACCCAGCTGAACAATGTTTTATATACTATATGACATATGTGATATACATGGCCCTGTGACGGACTGGCGGCCTGTCCAGGGTGTCTCCCTGCCTGCCGCCCAATGAGTGCTGCAGCATCCTCACGACCCTGAGAGCAGACTAAGCGGTTTGGATAATGGATGGATGGATGATATATATGTATATCAGTGGGATGGATGGATGATATATATGTATATCAGTGGGATGGATTGATGGATGATATAGTATGTATATCAGTGGGATGGATGGATGGATGATATATATGTATATCAGTGGGATGGATGGATGATATATATGTATATCAGTGGGATGGATGGATGGATGATATATATGTATATCCGTAGGATGGATGGATGGATGATATATATGTATATCAGTGGGATGGATGGATGGATGGATGATATAGTATGTATATCAGTGGGATGGATGATATATATGTATATCAGTGGGATGGATGGATGATATATATGTATATCAGTGGGATGGATGGATGGATGATATAGTATTTATATCAGTGGGATGGATGGATGGATGATATATATGTATATCAGTGGGATGGATGGATGATATATATGTATATCAGTAGGATGGATGGATGGATGATATACTATATATATATCAGTGGGATGGATGGATGATATATATGTATATCAGTAGGATGGATGGATGGATGATATATATATGTATATCAGTGGGATGGATGGATGGATGATATAGTATGTATATCAGTGGGATGGATGGATGATATATATGTATATCAGTGGGATGGATGATATAGTATGTATATCAGTGGGATGGATGGATGATATATATGTATATCAGTGGGATGGATGGATGGATGATATATATGTATATCAGTGGGATGGATGGATGGATGATATATATGTATATCAGTGGGATGGATGGATGATATATATGTATATCAGTGAATATACTGTCGTGATCAGATTTAGAAGAAATTATGTAACCTGCTATCTGCAGTGTTGTGTGTTTATTTTTTTTGTTGTGTTTTTCTACTGTTTTAAGATTTTTCACCTGGTGTAAGGGGTTTCAATTAATTCTTGTCGCCTCGGGTAATTCGTGCGCGGTTTAAACGCCGGACAGAAGGCGCGGTCGCGTGCGGTGACTGCAGGATCTCAGCCGCCGGGCACGCTCGCTAGCGTGTCTTCCACCGCCGGACAACAATACCGTGATCTTTCTCCAACCGGAGCGCTGTTTTCACAACAGAGGCCGCAGACGCGTGGCCCTCAGACCACATGATTGGAGGTAAACTCTGAGGAGGCCATTGACCTTTCATTATAGCCTCCGATAAGGCCAACTATCTCCCGTCACTGTACTGTGCCCGAAATGTCAAGTCAGTGTATGTGTTATAATTACACCGGGTTGGTATTTTCCTCCTCTTTACATTTCAATGCCTGGATCAGATCCAGGTGGGTGAGGTTAGCTGAGGATATGTGCTGCTGTGTTGTGATGCACGTGTTTAGAGCCGCTCCGAGGAGACTTTCACTCATTATTTACCAGCCTCAGCTGAACGTGGAGTCGACGAAACTCCCAAACCCCTCGTCGCTGCTTTAATGTGGAAGTTTCAAGAGTTGTGTGACCCACTACCTTTACTCTCATATACTATATTCATACATCTTCTTTTTCCTTTTTTTGCGAAAGGATGTCGGGGATCCTGGGGCGTCCGGGTAGAGTAGCGGTCTACTGCATTGCCGAGCAACACGGGGATCGCCGGTTCGAATCCCCGTGTTACCCCCAGCTTGGTCGGGCGTCCCTACTGACACAATTGGCCGTGTCTGCGGGTGGAAAGACGGATGTGGGTGTGTGTCCTGGTCGCTGCACTAGCGCCTCCTTTGGTCAGTCGGGGCGCCTGTTTGGGGGGGGGGGGACTGGGGGGAATAGCGTCATCCTCCCTTGCGCTACATCCCCCGGTGAAACTCCTCATTGTCAGGTGAAAAGAAGCGGCTGGTGACTCCACATGTATGGGAGGAGGCATGTGGTAGTCTGCAGCCCTCCCCGGATCAGCAGAGGGGGGTGGAGCAGCGACCGGGACGGCTCGGAAGAGTGGGGTAATTGGCCAAGTACAACTGGGGGAGAAAAAAGGGGGGGGGGATCATCCATTATCCAAGCTGCTTATCCCAGTTGGGGTCGCGGGATACTGGAGCCTATCCCTGCAGACATTGGGGGGTAGGGGGAGAGACCCTGGACAGGCCGCCAGTCCATCACAGGGACCACACACACATTCACACCTAGGGACAATTTAGTACGGCCGAGTCACCTGACCTACATGTCTTTGGACTGTGGGAGGAAACCCACACAGACACGGGGAGAACATGCAAACTCCACACAGAGGACGACCCGGGACGACCCCCAAGGTTGGACTACCCCGGGGTTCAAACCCAGGACCTTCTTGCTGTGAGGCGACCGCGCTAATCACTGCGCCACCATGTCTCCCTGTGTGGGGTGGGGGACGGCGGGGATCCTTATTGCTGGAAGTTTACCGCTCCAGAGTTGAGGGCTCGTTAATACATTCTCATTAAGTGGTTTCTGCATAGGCAAATAAACAAATGCTAATAATCCCCCAATTATTTTCCTCACAACAAACTAAGGGAAGTTGAATATTAATGTTTGCCCGTGAAGCACTGCAACTATTTTTACCTGCACACATATTTTCACAACACGCTATTTTCGTATTTCCCCCCCCCCCAAGTAAATGATTTTTCAAAACCGTATTTCAAAAACAACGAGGCAACTTTGGAAGTTATTGCTTCTGTCACACACAAAGCGTTTGCCCGGAGAGCCGCCGGGGAAGGGAACGTTTTGAGCTCGGCGTCGAAACAACAGATGGTCCCGAAATGTCCCCCCTGCATTCAAATGAATATTTTCCTTAAGTGTCGCTTCTGTTTTTCCTCACCGCCGGCGACTTCAGCGTGTCCGTCACTTTGCATGCGGCACGAGCACCGGGGCGCCGACAAGCGTCCGTTGCCGTCTGTCGCCGGTCCTCGCTCGTTTGTCGCGGGCGAGAACGTCCTGCACCAAATTTACCCGCGAAAGCAAAACGGCCCTCAAACCATCGACTCGGCACAACGCGCCGTGTCTCGTCCTCTATTGTGATTTCCCTTTTTGGTGAAAACGCCGTGCACCGCTAATGCAATTTGACTTGCAGGTGCAATTGTGTGGAAGAAGGTAGGGCCATTTTCCTGGAGCGGCGAGGAAGGCTTTTAAACTGTCACCTCCCTCGCGCTCGCTCCCTCGTACAGAAACCTTTTAGAGGTCCTCTTCACTCCTTTGAACAGGCCTCTAATACCGCTTCTCTGTTCGGAGTCCTGCAGCAGATTGTTTCGGTGACTGGCTAGTCCTCCGGGGGCGGGGGCGGCGGCGGGGGGGGGGTTGCTGTGCACGCCACGGGTATGCACGCGCGTAATTGTGGTTGTGCGGCTGCGTTTGTGGATGGCAAACCTTGACGTTAAAAACATACAGGGAGTTGGCACGTGCAGACGGGGCCGAATGGCGAGTCTGGCTCCAGATGGGATGTAAGGAGACGGCCGGGATTGAAGATGACACCTGTCAGGCCGCTGACTTTAACGCGGCTTTCTCCGAGACCCCCGTCCAGCCCGCTGTCAGCGAGAGTCCTCCCTGATGCTGAAGCTCATCAGGCACCAAGAGACGAATCTTAAATCAGGAATGCTATTGTCGGCATGCAAATGCATGAATCCTGCTGTTGAGAACCAGGAAGCATATGTACATCCATCCATCCAGCCATCCATCCATCCAGACATTCATCCATCCAGCCAGCCAGCCAGCCATCCATCCATCCATCCATCCATCCAGCCGGCTATCCATCCATCCAGCCATCCATCCAGCCAGCCAGCTATCCATCCTGACATTCATCCATCCAGCCAGCTATCCATCCATCCATCCATCCAGCCAGCCAGCCAGCCAGCCATCCATCCAGACATTCATCCATCCAGTCAGCCAGCCATCCATACATCCATCCATCCATCCAGCCAGCCAGCTATCCATCCATAATCCAAGCCGTTTATCTGAATTCAGGTCGCAGGATGCTGGAGCCTATCCCAGCAATCATTGGATGGCAGGCCGGGAGACACCCTGGACAGGCCACCTCCATCACTGGGCCGACACACACACACACACACACACCTAGGGACAATTTAGTATGGCCGATTCACCTGACCTACATGTCTTGTACATATACATACACACACACACACACACACACATATATATATATACATACACATACATACATATCTACATATGCAAATATATGTACAGCATCCCCGTGACCCTCAGCAGGATAAGCAGTTTGGATAATGGATGGATGGATGTATATACTATGTACAGAAGACGTAGGAAAAAATATATATATGTATACACACACACACACACACACACACACACACACACACACACACACACACACGAGTGTTTAGATTAGAAATGGTGGGGCGCTAAAGACGTTTTGCCAGACTCCTCCCATGTGGTGATTTGTGGCGTACAGCCGTCACATGCTGGCCGGGGGAAAATGAAGTGGGGCAAAAATGAAATTATGATTTGTGGCGACATAGTGGAGAGACACGTGCGCGCCGCCACAACAACAGAAACAACTCATGCATAATGCATGGCGCGCCGTGGGCTATAGATTAAGTGTGAATATTCATTAATTTGCTCGCCCTTTGGGAGGCGATGCAAATTCATACAATGGCATGCTGGCAACTCGTTTCTGCCAACTGGGTTAGCCGTGGCCGCTAAGAGTAAATAAAGGTAACCACGGATGGCGCCGGTCTCCCCCTCGCCTTCGAGCGGAGGTTGGCACCACCGAGGAGCCCTCACCCCGTCCCCGCCACACCCAAAATAGTGACCCTCCTAGCTCTTAAGTGCTAAGTCACCGGAGCAGGGAAAGCCCATTAGCGTAAAGAAGGTGGGGGTGGGCAGGAGGGGAGGGGGGGGGCAGGAGTATGGGTGATTAGGCTGATTGGATGTAGCAGCGCTGGGTTGCTCAGGTCAGGACTAATCAGGCTCAGAACAAAACGAAGGTTCCTAACGAGAAAAGGAGAGGGATCGAGAGAGAACGAGAGATGCCACCGCTGTCCAAAATAAACAGGCGTTATGTCCTGCACGCACACACACACACACCCACGGGGCAGTGACTGAGTCAGCATGGAGATAAATGATCCACCAATCAGAGTGACGAACGGCAAAAGTGTGATCAATCTATCGAGTCGCACCAATTTTCTCTTTCGGCCAGCACCGCAAGGGTGTTGGAGCCCACCGCTCACGCCGCCGAGCGTTCGGAGAGTTTAGACCCCCCCCTCCCCCGACACGCGACAATTTGTCTTAATTGCAGAAAAATTGTGTTAACCTGCTCTTTGGTCTGAGTTGTTTTTGCACATTTCCTTCTCGCCTTCCCCATCCGTGAAAAAAGGGGATTATGTGAGGAGAGAGAAAAAAAAGAGATTTATTTATGAGATGATTCACACTTTATGAAAAGCTGCAGACATGCACTTGGAGTGGCGAGCCAGGAGCGGCGACTGGACAGAGATAAACGACTCATTAACCTCGGATTGATCTTGAGCCGCACTTGTGAGGGCATTTCATCATTAATATCCCGGTTTAATTATTTGTCCGTGAGCTGACTTCAAGGTCCTAGTTTGCACGTCACTTGTGTGATGTATGAATTATTCTAATGAACGGTATTTGAATCATTTCTCATTACCCCCCCCCTCTCTCTGTCTCTCTTTCTCTCTCTCTCTCTCTGTATGTGTGTATGTATGTACCTGTCTCTCTCTCTCTCTGTGTATGTACCTGTCTCTCTCTCACTCTCTGTATGTGTGTATGTATGTACCTGTCTCTCTCTCTCTGTGTGTGTATGTATGTACCCGTCTCTCTCTCTGTATGTGTGTATGTATGTACCTGTCTCTCTCTCACTCTGTGTGTATGTATGTACCCGTCTCTCTCTCGCTCTCTGTATGTGTGTATGTATGTACCTGTCTCTCTCTCACTCTCTGTATGTGTATGTACCTGTCTCTCTCTCGCTCTTTGTATGTGTGTATGTATGTACCTCTCTCTGTATGTGTATGTATCTGTCTCTCTCTCACTGTGTATGTACCTCTCTCTGTATGTGTATGTACCTGTCTCTCTCTCTCTGTATGTGTATGTATGTACCTCTCTCTCTGTATGTGTATGTATGTACCTGTCTCTCTCTCCCTCTGTATGTGTGTACACCTCTCTGTGTGTATGTATGTACCTGTCTCTCTGTCTGTCTGTATATGTGTATGTATCCGTCTCTCTCTCTGTCTGTATGTATGTGTGTACCTCTCTCTCTCTCTCTATGTGTATCTCTCCCTCTCTCATCTCTGGATGTATGTATGTACCTGTCTCTCTCTCTGTCTGTATGTATGTGTACCTTTCTCTCTCTCTCTCTCTCTCTCTGTATGTGTGTTGTGTACCTCTCTCTCTCCCGCACTCTCTCTCTGTCTGTATGTGTGTGTGTACCTGTCTCTCTCTCTCTCCCTGTCGTTCTGTGCACATATAATTTGGCTTTGTGGTGTACTCATGCGAGGCTCATGTGGAGGCCCGTGTGTGTTGAACGCCGTCACTCAGCCAGCCACTTTGACATCAGTCACTTATAAATCACAGGCCTCTGCTTCAACCAGGCCGCGGGGACGGCGCCTCGCGCAGATCACAGGCAGCCCTACAACTCAAACTTTCTTTTTCACTTTGTACCGCCACTGTGGAGGCACTGTCTGAAATGCAAAACAAATATGTTAGGAAGAAGGAAAAAAAAAATTTGTTGAAAACGAATGTCTTGTGACTAGCGGGGGGAGCCGCCAGAAGGATGGCGTGGAGTCTTCCTCTATGTGCCGGAATTTGTTTTGCCGGAGTCGTTTTCTGTGTTTTCCCCCTAATGCCTCCACTCTGTTCCGTGTGACACGCGGCGCAGGAGTGATTTCCTGTCCCATAGAGGTGGAGGCTCTGCTCGGCTTTGTTTGCCTCCCTCCCCGACGCCCGCATCACTTACGCTCACTCAGAGAGCCGCCGCGGCGGCGGAGAGAAGCCTTCATTTCGGCTAACCCGTTGTCTTCGGCGCATTCACAACACTGTGCCTGTGCACGGACGGACACGCACGCAACCACAAGATCGAGTTTGTGCGGCGCGCAAATGCTAGTGCCATCGCATCGAAGCAACAAACAAACATCTGGACCCCGGCGGTTTAGGTCCGCTTTGAATTGTTCGGTACGACGCGCCGACATCTCACCACGGTGCCCCACCGAGTTTGGCGGCTGTGTGCAAAAGCGGGTCACAACACAGAGCCAGATTGAGAGGTTTGGGGATTGTAGGTGAGTGCAAACCTGTGCATCAGCATGTCTTAATCCCGGAGAGACATAATCTGGGATTAGTGATCCTCTCCTCACCGGATCCAGATTAGGCCATCTACTCATGCAGCAGGCGGTGCACCAATGGCTGGGGCCACCGAGTCCCCTCCCTCGGGTGGGACGAGCTTGGAAATGCAGTGGTGCCCGCTGATTGGAGGAGGGCTCTGGATAAACTGTGCAGTGGGCGGGTTGCCAGGGCGATCATATTGGCTTTGCAATGATTGGTTGTGACAGAGCTCAGGATGGCTGCCTGTCTTCAGACCCGCAATAGGTCACACACAGAAGGGATATTTGAATGACGCTTTTGCAGGCGCGCGCACACACACACACACGCACACAAACACACACACACACACACACACACACACACACACACACACACACACACACACTATTTTTCAAGTCCTCGGCATCTCAACATAAACAGAGTCCACAGCGACCCGTTCTAACAGTCGATCTGTGTGTGTGTGTGTGTGTGTGTGTGTGTGTGTGTATATGTGTGTGTGTGTGACAGTAATAGGTGGTAATAGGTGGATCTTTCGCTGTCAGATATGGGTGATATACACACACAGCAGCGCACACAGGTCAATCTCATCACCCTGCTCAGTGGCACATGGTGGAGCCATAATCCTAAGGGTCAAAGTTCAGCCTCATGCTGCTTGCCTGGCTGAAAGGGCAGATGGGACACACACACACACACACCCATGTGTACACACACACACACAGAGGTCAACCCCATGCAGCCTCGCTGGTTGGAAGGGCAGATGGGTACACTGTGTCATTACGGTGTCCAGGCCGCAGCTCGTGGAGGCGGCCATATTGTCATTGAGAGGACACGCGTAGGGGTCAGGTATACAAAGGGCGACGCGCAATATAAAAGACACTGAAAATGTGCGTTCGAAGTCGGTACTTGTTTCTGCCAGTTAAATCCACAACCTCTCCCCGTTTCCCCCCCTCGCAGTGGCGCAGCATCCAGCCTGCAGCATCAGCCATATGAATGATTCATTATAATCTGCCTTTTAAATGGGTGATTTAGTAGGTCATTATTTTCTCTTATTTTGTCTGAATCTGTTTTTTTGTTTGTTTGTTTGTTTGTTTCCTCCACTAACGTGCAAAGTGATTTAGACTACGTGCACTACGCCTGTAAGGCAGAATCACGGCTGAATTGTTTTTTGGGTTTTTTTTTTTTTTTTCCTGCCCACTTCCTTGTTCTCATTTGGAGCTGATCCACTTGGGGATTTTTTTTGTTTTTTTGAAGAGGACGGGAATTTTGTGGGCCGGAAAAAAGTCTGGAAATGGCAACGGTGATATTTTATTGATTTAGTGAAGCGACGAGTAACGTTGGAAACCACTTTTTCAAGTGAAGTACGTCACACACACACACACACACACACACACACACACACACAGAGAGCATGTGTAATGCGTGTTATAATAGGTGGCTGAGTGATTATCACGTGAAAGGGGAATGTATGTACTGTATGAGAGGGCCAGAATGAATTATGGCTTGTACGGCCCCTCGTATAATGTTCTTCCAAATACACATTATTGTAAGAAAATCGTTGTCAGCGACCTCATTTCTATACATATAGTTCATTTTGCTTGTGACCCCCCCGCCCCCCAACCAGCACTGCTTCAGAGAGAGCGAGCGAGGGACTATTTTGTCCCGGGAGGGGGTATATTTTTGTAAGCCGCTTCCATTACATTTCCAATGCGAATGTGCGGTATTAAAAAAAAAAAAAAAAGAAAAATACTGCAATTTTAAGGAATTTAATACAAGTATAATCTGCTTTTGCGGGATTAGGCTCCCACATTAGAACAAATCAGGAAGACACAAAGGGCAGGGACCGGGGGTCTAAATATACTCCCTTTATCCGCCACGGCATCGGCCCCGTTTTTAGAGATGTGCTTGTGCTGATGAGCCCTCGTACTTTTGTTTTTACTGTGGAGGCAGAGGAGCATTGGAGTGTCTCCAAAATAGGCACGGAGCGCTGTCATTTCATCATGTCAACAACAGCTTCTAGTGGCCTGAGATAATAAATAAAAGGAGACATGGTGTTACAGAAGACCAGACCTTGTTGTATGGATAATAGATCTTTTAAAAAAAAAAAAAACCCAAAAAAATAAAAACGTTTGGAGATGTGTTCAGGGGCAAGGGGAGGTTGAAGTCAGTGTAACATACAAAGGTCCATGGGGCATCCAGGACTAGCTGCTCATCTTGTCAAATTTATCTTTGATTCTACCATATATATATATATATATATATATATATATATATATATATATATATATATATATATATATATATATATATATATATATATGACACTGGCAACACATTGCATATTGATGGGTGTAGTGTAAATTTTGCACAGCCTGGAAGCTGCAGGCCGACACGAATGAGTTGTCCGACGCTTGTGCATGTGTTTGTGTTGGTTTTTAGTTCTCTGTGTGCACATACGCCCGCACATGTACGTATGCCGTTTGTGTGCGCACAAATGCTGGGTTGGGACGACTGGTGAGAAATGGGGTTATGCAGCATGAGCAAGGCGGACTGGGGGTGACAGAACCCACTTAGGTGTGTCAGACCGGCGACTCTGCAGGCTGTCAGTCCCAGGATAGCCGAGAGAAAATGGAAAACACTCTCTCCCTGGTCCCCTGCAGGTCAGCTGTGACAGGGGGTTGCTCCTCAATTACTGAATGTCAGCACCTCTTCTTCTCCTCCTCCTCCTCTCTCCTTGCTCTCCCTCCCTGCAGTACGTCTGCTGTGGACTCTGCCAGAGCGGTGCGGTAGGAGGAAAATGGGGAGGAGAGTGGGGGGCAGGGAGGCGAGCGCCCACAATAGGTTTCCTGGTGGATTTGTAGACCACAGAGAATTTCCAGCTGATTCTATACATGTGTTTATTGTCTGAGTATACATCTCCTCAATCGGCACGTGCAGGGTGGGGGTGGGGTGGGGGATCGCTTGTGCTTGATCCCCCGCTGTTATGCTCCCATTGACTAAAGTACCCCTGCATTAGATTACAAAATAAATTATATGCCGTGTTACTGAAAACTGGGCATGGTTATACCAATAATGTGCGGTCAGGGTAGGCACCGTGATAATTTAATCAAAATAACCATACAACAGATTCATAACAACATATCAAAATCTCACTCTAGTTATAAGTATGCTGTGTTATAACATATTTTTAATGATATTTTTATGTCCTTGTCCTTTTTAAGTCCTTAAACCTCTAAGAGTGAAACGCTGTTTAGTGCACAAGCTCAGCGCACAAGCTCGCCTACTTTTTCAATGGGGAGGGCAGGCTCTGCTTTTTTCAGGGTTGCCTTTAACGTTGTGAATTTTGGAGCTTGTGCATGCGTATTGCGTAGCTAGAGGCGAAATCAACGGGCAAGGAAAGGCACTGCTTAAGGCGGGAGGGGAGTGCGGGCCAATCAGAGCTATCAAGGCGCTAAATTGCCGCAACATTATAGATATTCGTGCTATCAGTAAAGCAAGCTAGCTCATTAGAATTTGAGCAGCTTAGCTACGCTTCAGAGCGAAATAGGTAATTCCGACCATCGTACGTCTTCAGAGCTTTGATTACTTGTCATCAAGCAAGGGAGGCCTACACCAGCTCTCCCTGACCTCCGCCAGTGTAAAGGGCAGAAAATCATCCGATCATTCCAGCCGGAGTGGTACGTAAGGAAAGAGTGGCTATGCGGCTCCGATGCGACCACCAGCAGGTTGTACTGCTTCCCTTGTTTGCCGTTTTCCAGAGAGCGGGACAGTGTACGGGTAGGTGCCGGCTACTGTGACCTGAACAACCTGCCTGCAACACTAGTCAAGCACGAGCGGTCCAGTTCACACATTCAACATCAAACAGCATTGAAAACTTTTGGAAACTGCACTCCAATCAACCCAGCTTTAAACGAGGCTAACAAACAGCAAGTCTTAGCGCACAACGTGAAGGTGAGGGGAAATTGTGAGATTCTGAAGGACTTGATACGTGCTACTTGCTACTAAGGGAAACAGGAATTAGCCTTCAGGGGAAACAAGGAAAGCACCGGCTCATCAAACCGGGGCGACTATGTGGCGCTCTTAAACCTCACTGTGGAGAGAGACCAGCGGTTGGCGGCGCATCTTGAAGTTTCCTCAGTGTTTTCCGGAACATCGAACCGTATTCGAAACGACCTTATCTTGGCAGTAAGTGGCACTCTCCGACAGAACATTCAAGATGAGGTAAAGGCACCCCCTTTCGTGTCCGTTCAAGTCGATTAGACCACCGACACAACCAACAAAGCACAGCTATCAGTTGTATTGCGCTATGTCTGCCAAAATGGAGATGAAAAGGCATTTTGGGGCTTTAGTGATGTAATGATGTTACTTAGCAATGGTGTTACTTAGTCATTTCACAGCTATCAAAAAACCTATAAAACAAGTAAAAAGTACTTTCTATATACTTTGACAATATTTTTTTTAGGTTTTCATTTGGGATGTAGTTCAGCCGGGGGGGAGGGGGGGGTCACAATATTCTAGAATTCCGTGGCAGTTGGAAGAATGAAGAAGGATGAGATTGTTATAAAACATTAGAGCACAAAAGGATGTATTTTGGATTCGTGAATGCCCGCTGCCTGCCCAGCCACTGACCTCACCGCATGTCACTGGGTTATATCATACGTATATAGCTAGCAAGTTAAATGCTGCTTAGCATTGGCGCTAACCAGTGTGAGCTATAGTCAAACTAAATTGATGTTAGCTAGCTTGTGCCGCTACTCCACTACATGTGAAAGGTCGATGACGTGTCTAAAGCAGCTCCTCTGGTTCTGTGTGCCCGTTTATATATTTGAGCACCTACTCAACACTATGGCCTCATTTACAACTACCGGGCGTATCGATAGTTGATATGTATTCCTCATCATACATGGAGTCTTGCATTTGGTGTCGTGGCTATACTTGTCACTATCACTCCCATGAAGTGACTCCCATATCTCGAATGGCCCTAAAGTTCATGTTTTATGTATCTACCTTAACTAATAAGGTCAACTAGCAGTGAAATGACTGACAGGATTCTATGCATTTTAATGGCGGTGCGGAACAATGGACACGCGTCCGACACAATAGACTTGATGTGGAACGAGCCAATAGGGAGGTGGTGTGACCAGCTGGAGCCCTCTACCCCCTGACCCCGAGGTCACCAACCGCTCTGCAGCCCTTTCATCCACCTTTCCTCGTCGGCTCATGAAAATGCATGGAAAAGGAAAGTTGCTTTGTCATACAGATAGCCCCGACGCGTGGCGGTCTGATAGGGCGCTATTATCAAATCGCTTTCCTTTCTTTAAGGGGGCCATGGCTCAGCCACCCCCTCGAAATATCACCTTATCTGCGTTTGTGATGGAAAGCAAGGTCAGACCCCGTGCACATAGACAGAGTCGTTTCTCAGTTCAACAGCGCGACCGGGTGACCTTGCTTAACCTTGACCCCTGTCTGAATCCAAGCTCCTCTATCTTTAAAGGTAGAGGAAGGGAGGTAGAACGAGTAGGAAATCAGTGTATAGGGGGCGTCCGGGTGGCGTGGCGGTCTATCCCGTTGCCTACCAACAGGGGGATCGCCTGTTCGAATCCCCGTGTTACCTCCGGCTTGGTCAGGCATCCCTACAGACACAACTGGCCGTGTCTGCGTGTGGGAAGACGGGTGTGGGTATGTGTCCCGGTCGCTGCACTAGCGCCTCCTCTGGTCAGTTGGGGCACCTGTTTGGGGGGATGGGGGGGCTGGGGGGAATCGCGTGATCCTCCCACGTGCTACATCCCCCTGACTACTCCTCACTGTCAGGTGAAAAGAAGCGGCTGGCGACTCCACATGTATGGGAGGAGGCGTGTGGTAGTCTGCAGCCCTCCCCGGATCGGCAGAGGGGGTGGAGCAGCGACCGGGACGGATCGGAAGAGTGGGGTCATTGGCTGGATACAATTGGGGATAAAAAGGGGGTCCTCTGCCTGTCTTGTCTGGTTTTGCTGTGTACGGGACGTTTCTGGGCATCGACCTTTGGGCAGCACGGCTCTACAGAAACGTAGCGACCAGGTGCCAGATCGAGATCGTAGCCACGCATCCAAGAGGAAGCTACGTCAACGGCGGACACGGCGCCGAAAAGACGCAAATATAGCGAGGAGGAAACGCCAAGCGGACCAAAAGCTCGCTCCAATACGAGAGTGAATCTGGGCTTGGCTCTCACCCGCTGGCGAGCACTGAAGAGGAGGATGGGGATGAAGAGCGACGCGGAGTTGGCCCGTACAGCGGGATGTGTTCTGGCAACTTTGCCCAGGGGGGCGTGTCCTTCTGGTGACGTTGCGCTGGGGGGGGAGGGGCCAACAAACCGCAACCGACGAATCCTCCTCGTCCCACCTTTAAGGTCACTCGAGTTTTGATATATTTTGTTGTTTAGAGGAAGCATCAGTAACGTACAGAGGAGCCCTGAAAAGCCACAGGCCAAGCGGAGCTGAACCCAATCTAGCTCCCGAGCGTCCCGGTCCCTTTCAGAACACCGACTAAGCCTTTGTGTCCACAGTCTAAAGAGGTCCGTCCTCACTTTGCTTTAGTGGAGAAGCAACAAAATAGAAAAAAAAATCACCTCAAGCGCCGCGCTCTCAGTCCCTTCACACATACACACACACACACACACACACACACACTGATCTGCCACCCTTGCCTCCTTCCACCATAATGGCCGTGTGGCCCATTAGCAGGAGATGAGCCTGTCATGGAGGACAAAGAGTGGGTTTTGAGCACCGGGCCGCACCATCAGCACCAAATCACTGCCTGCAGTGTGAACACGTGATGTGTGTGTATGCAGGAGCTAGCCGCCGTCACCCCCTCCTGGGCTATTAGAGGCAGCCTATGACAGATGCATGATGTTTACTTGTTGTTTTTTTCCCACCCAAAGTGAGCGAGTCAAACTCCCTCCCCCCCCTCTCCTTTTTCTCCCCAATTGTAATGTTTGGCCAATTACCCCACTCTTCCAAGCCGTCCCAAGCCGTCCCGGCTGCTGCCCCACCCCCTCTCCCGACCCGGGGAGGGCTGCAGACTACCGCAGGCCTCCTCCGACGCACGCGGAGTCACCAGCCGCTCCTTTTTACCCGGCGGTGAGGAGTTTCACCGGGAGGACGTAGCGCGTGGGAGGATGGCGTTATTCCTCCCAGGCGCCCTGACCAGAGGAGGCGCTAGTGCGGCGGCCGGGACACATACCCACATCCAGCTCCCGCGGTCGCGTCTGTAGGGACGCCCGACCGAGCCGGAGGCGACGCGGGGATTCGAACCGGAGATCCCCGTGTCGGTGGGCAACGGGAGAGACCGCCGCGCCACCCGGACGCCCCGAGCCGGAGAGGAGCTCGGGAAGCGGAGCGAGGGGCCGAGTCACCTTCAGCAGGTGGAGTCGATGCGTTCGGCTCCGGGTTCGATTGCAGCGGAATGGGCAGACACACAATAGAGATATTGAATTTGCCCACAGCGCTGGATTCAGGGTCTGTCTTTTCAATCTGGTAGCATGCCTATAAGCCG
>JAJHIY020001646.1:50000-51938 GCA_022114975.2 Lampris megalopsis
TCCATAATTCAACGAAAATGTGATTCAAATGAAATAAAGGTCCCACGTTTGAACAAGCGGCACCAGTTTGGACCGGGGGCGGTTTGACCCTCGTCGCTCGCCATCCCCCCTGAGGTGTGCTACTCTGTCATTGACCGGTTGCGGTGGTCCTGCTGTGCCGTTCCCCTCCCGTCTCCAGGATTCAAGAGACGCCGCACTCGGACTCGCGGTCCGAACTCCACCGCTCACACGGCCGCGCTGCAACGTTACGCAAGCGCCGCGCAACTGAATCCCGAATCTACCACGCGACACAAATGACCCGCCGTCCATTTGCTTTGTGCCCCCGACTCGATCACTGCTGAAAATAAACCGAAAGACCCGCGCTTTTATCTTTGATGGCGTTTGTTGAGGGAGCAACGCTGCCCCCCAGAGCTGTGGCTGACTCCTTCTGAACACCCCCCCACCCCCACCCCCCACCCCTCCACATCCAGCACTCCCTTTTAGGCCTATAATGGGGAACCACATTCGGAAAAGTAGAGAGCGCCTGAAAAATGGCCCTGCCAGGCCTTCCGCCAATTACACCCAAAACAAGAGCCCGGACCTGCGGCGACAGAGCCTTCTCCATAGCTGCCCCCCCCCCCCCTCCCCCAAACACATCAGAGACTGCACCCATCTGTCCACATTCACATCACTAATCACAACTCACCTCAGCTCAGAATAGCGTTTAATGTGTGATTAATGTTGTGCGTTACATGTTTTTGGTGTGTTGCTTACATGTTTATTTTAACGTGTGTAAAGCGTCTTTGTGTAGCTTGAAACGTGCTCAAAAATGAAATGTATTGTTGTTAGTATCAGAGGTAAACATGCAGTCACGTGTGTATGGATGATGTGCATGATATGCATGCACATCATGCATATGCACATCATGCATATGCATGATGTGCATATGCATGATGTGCATGCATATCATGCACATCATGCATATGCACGCACGCACACACACACACACACTCTCACAAAATGCATGTGCACACTCTCACTCTCTCAATCCTTTTGCTGTGGTCTTAGTGACCAGCACAAAGCGCCAGTTGACTCCCCCAAGTCCTATTAAGGGTGCAGCCTATTTGTCGACATCACAGGCTTGAAGTTGGATGCCCAGGAGCTCCTTCTGCAACTCGGACACATGCATGCCTTCTGTGTCCATAGCTAACTGAAAACCGATCTTATTGTCAGTCTACGATGTCATTAACCTTTTCTCAGGCTGATCAGAGTAAAATGGTAAATCGTCAATTTGTACAAATACTGCTCTTACAGACATTTTTTTTTTAAATTCCCTCAGGCATTATTTTAATATAGACTAGAAATATAGATAGACATTTTGGGATTTCGTTCGAGGGCCATATTAAAGACACCACATTTGAATGAAATAAGCCGCTTTAGGCTTATTTAAGGCTATCAAATCGATCGCGCCTTTTGAAATGCCAGTGTCGTCGTCTGAGCGTGCTCATTCAGATGGGATCCGGCCCCAGTGTGTTTGGCGTGTTTCGCTGATGATATCGTGAATGGCGGAGCAGCTCGTGCCCGCGGAGACGATGTAGACTTGCTTGTCTTACGGCTAATTGCTGTTCCCGCTTGTCGGAGTGCAACTCCCCTCCCCTATATCAGCCCTCAGCCAATTTACATCTTATTATGACTATCTGTGTTGAGACCCTCGTATCTCAAATAGAGAGAAAATTACTCGCCAAATCTGGGATACAGCGACTCGTTTTAGTCTCTCCAACAGTGACGTGTCCCGTCACTGTGTCAGAGAATCGATTCGGGAAATAATGTGTAAATTCTGGCCGAGTGGCGTCGACATCTTCGGAGCTGTCCTGTGTTTTAACTACATTATGAGAGCCCTAATGGGGTTGATAACCACACGCAGAAATGGCTAACTTGGTAAGTCAATGAACAAGGCGG
>JAJHIY020001645.1:0-25000 GCA_022114975.2 Lampris megalopsis
CACGACACGACGATGTTAAAGGTGTCCCTAATCCTCAATCTATCCAGCATTACCTATTCAATAAACATCTTTTTTTTCCTCAAACGATGTAAACTAGATGTAAATAGGCTGACCGTGAACCAGGCCCTGCCTACGCTTGCCGTACTCATGAGCAAGGAGACTGCATGTCAAGGATTTCATGTGCAATTCTGTAATATGGCCATATTTAACTATTCATCCACTCATTTTCTTTATCCCCGCTTAATCCTTCCTATAGTCATGGAGGACTGAAGCTTATTCCAGTATACACTGGGTAGGAGGCAGGGAAACAGTCCAGTACAGGGCTAAAATTAGACACACAATCAAACACAATCCCATTCCTACCTTTGGGTAATTGCAAGTCTTCACCTCACTTGACATGCAAATCTTTTGATGGTGGAAACCGGAGCTTTGGGGATACCAACACAAGCACAGACAGAACATTCAGATGTGATTAAATTGATCCAGGATCAATGTAATTCAAATTGGGATCAAACCCAGGATCTCCTTGCTTTGAAGCAACGGTGCTGGACATAGCAGTGTTGTAAAGCTATTTTGTTGTATGTTTTATGTTTATGTTTAGTTTAGCATGGGTATTGCTGTGAGGAAAAGAAACACCATTTTACATCACAGAAGGGCTAGTTTTGGTTCTGGATGCTTACTGGTCAGCACAGCGTTCCTGCAGTGCTGAAATACGCAATATGTTATTAGGTATGACATGACAAATGCTCACCTTAACTTAATATATTCCATTTCATTATCCAAGCCGCTTATCCCGATTGGGGTCGCGGGATGCTGGAGCCTATCCCAGCAGCTGGAGTAACTTAATAGAATGTTTATATTATAGCATAAATAATAATGCAGGATATTATTATTGTGGGATATTATTGCGGAATATATTACATTACTGCAGGAGTATGGGGTACCGGGGAAGTTGCTAAAAACCATCTGGTCATTGTATAACTAAAGTGAGAGCTGTGTCTGCATTCTCGGCACAAAGTCAAACACGTTTACGGTGGGTGTTGGACTCTAGCAAGGTTGTCCCTTGTCTCCAATTCTGTTTGTGTTATTCATGGACAGGATCTCAAGGTGCAGCCAAGGTGAGGAATGTGTCCGTTTTGGGAACCTCAGAATTGCGTCTCTACTCTTCGCAGATGATGTGCTTTTGTTGTTTTCATCAGGATGCGACCTCCAGCGCGCACTGGGGCGGTTTGCAGATGACTGTGAAATGGCCGGGATGAGAGTCAACATCTCCAAGTCTGAGGCCATGGTTCTCTACCAGAAAATGTTGGATTGCTCCCTCCGGGTTGGGGACGAGTTGTTGCCTCAAGTGAAGGAGTTCAAGTATCTCGGGGTGTTGTTCACAAATGAGGGTAGGATGGAGTGGGAGATTGACAGGCGGACTGGTGCAGCATCGGCAGTAATGCGGATGTTGTACTGGACCGTTGTGGTGAAGAGGGAGCTGAGCCGGAAGGCAAAGCTCTCAGTTTATCAGTTAATCTTCTTTCCAACCCTCACCTGTGGTCATGAGCTTTGGGTAGTGACCGAAAGGGTGAGCTCGTGGATAAAAACGGCTGAAATGAGTTTCCTCCGTAGGGTGTCTGAGCTCAGCCTTAGCCTTAGCCTTCACATCGAAAGGAGCCAGTTGAGGTGGTTCAGGCATCTGATTAGGATGCCTCCTGGGTGCCTTCCAACTGGGAGGACACCTGGCCTGGGAAAGCCTTGGGATCCTCCAGGAGGAACTGGAGGACGTTGTTGGGGAGAGGGACGTCTGGAGGCCCTACTTAGCTTGCTGCCTCCGCGACCCGACCCCGGAGAAGCGGCTGATGATGAATTTATTTATTTATTTATTAATTGAATAATCAATATATAATATTACAGTATTGTATATATATATATATATATATACATATATATATATATATATATATATATATATATATATATATAATTTTGAACTTTTATAATATTTTACTTGCTCAATTAAAAGCAACAGATCAGCTTAAAAAATGACGATGATGAGGGAAAAAAAACATGTGTATGTGTACTGTGCCAAGATGAGTCCACATAAAATTGCAAACAAAAAAACAACGTTCATATTATGAATGAAAGTTACTTATTGTAAACCAAAACAAAACCCAATTTGAACATGACATGTTGCATTGTACATGAAAGGAAAAACAACAAACGTTTTGGCTTGCTAGGCCTGTTTGATCGGAGACGCCTAACAAGCTGAAATATTTCTTTATTCCTCCTAGTTTTAAAAATATAATAGAAGAAATAGAATAAGAAAAGAAATGTGAGTGCGGGTTTCCTGTCTTTGAATTAATTAATGTGGTTCAATCAACACCCAAAGTGCTGTGAGCGGAGGACATATTCAGTCCCATGACTCAAGCTGATGATGTGATATGTAGATGACCTATGAAACCCTCTCCGGACACTACGCCAAAAAGACGACACAAAAAAATCCAATATTTAAAAAAAGAAAAAAAGGACATATTAGCTTTGCTTACAACACTTCATTTTCATTTACAATACTCCGATTTCATTTGGAAATGCATTTTTTAAATACTTAACTTTTCTATCTATCTATCTATCTATCTATCTATCTATCTATCTATCTATCTATCTATCTATCTATCTATCTATCTATCTATCTATCTATCTATCTATCTATCTATCTATCTATCTATCTATCTATCTATCTATCTATCTATCCATCATCTATCTATCTATCTATCTATCTATCTATCTATCTATCTATCTATCTATCTATCTATCTATCTATCTATCTATCTATCTATCTATCTATCTATCTATCTATCTATCTATCTATCTATCTATCTATCTATCTATCTATCTATCTATCTATCTATCTATCTATTCTCATCACAGTACTGGTGAAACGTCCAGTTGGAGGCAGCCGGTGTTTGCAGAATAACGTGGGTAGCAGCTCAGTATAAATGGACCAACTGCTCGTCTGTTCCCGGGTAGGATGAAGTTTGACCATTTGTCCATTCGCACAACTGATTACAGCTCGTGATGGCAAACAAAAGCAGGGACTTCATTTTCATGAAACTGTGCAAGCGCAGGCGCACGTGGGCGTGCCCAATATATATGTTGTAAATTGGTGAACAGAGCATCATAAAGAGGTTGGGTGAGGATGAATACATTATAAAGAGGTGGGTTTTGACTTGACCAATCAAATCAGCTCCTCTTATACCCTTCAGCTCCTCTGTGGTGCAGTGTATTGTCATTTTCCTGATGGGTGCAGATTACAGTTGGGTGGATGAAATCTGGCGGCATTAAATTCTTACCGGCGCCATCTTTGAATTATATATCCCCTTCCTGTGACAAAATATGTATATATTTGGAAAAAAAACATGCAAGAAGATCATTTCTTAAACTGCATGGCTTACATAATCTCACAAATGTGCTTCCGTGTTGTCACAGATGTTGTGGAAAACCCAGGAAATCTACATCGGACACAGCGGTTTAGTCTACAGGGTCCGACGTGGGAGTGGATTTTCACGTCCCGATCCCGTCATCCCGTCCCGCTCACTGGCTTGATAGGTAGAATTGGGTCCTTTCCCACTTGAATTCAATGGGAGTCATGTGACCCAGGGGAGCCCGGATGTCAGGATCTAGTATAGACAGTTCGTGGCAACACGTGCCTGGACCAGAGAGACATGAACTTTGTCAAGTTAGGTTGAACCTTCTGTGCGTCATGATGGGTTAGGGGTTGGCAAATGCTTCTGTTCACATCAAATTCAGCAGCCACATGTCGATGCTTTTCTCTGATTGGCTCATTCGGAAAGTTGTGTTGTTGCTATTTGTTTGATGATTTGTTTCAGTGGGACGAAATGCGTAGGCCAACGTCCATTAAAACACATTTGAACAGATGTTCCCATATATACCTGCACCTGGACCACGGCATGAACCATCATGAACCATGACCTGGGCCGGTGGAGGAGACGTGAACACAAGTTCAAGCTGTAATGGACAACAAAACTGTACTGCGCCAGCGGGACTAACTTAATACACCCCAGCTGCGTCACCACACACGTCTCGGTGCAGGCAGGGTCCTTTCAAGCCACAAAATCACCAAATGGATGCAGAAGGGGGGGGGGGATACCTTGCACTTGAGGAAGCTGCCAATCAGCCTGCGTTTGCGCCCCCGCATCTGCCTCCACCTCCGAGTCTGCCCCAGCACACCAATAGAGCTCATATTGTCTTTGTGCGTGCTCGGTAATGCTGGTGTAAACTACTAATAAGACACGTTAGCCCCTAGCTAACGGGTCTGACCCTTTAGCCGAGCGGTTAGTGATGTGGCCTTGTGGTGCGGTACACCCCGTATCGAATCCCGCACCGGGCGAGAAAATAACCGGTTACCCTGGTAATATAATCACACAGTTGAATCAGTTCCTCTGGACACGACGTTTATTGAGAGAAAAGCTTCATCACTCACCTAAGTCACCTGTTTATAAGGGTGGGGATGCCTGCAGTCAGCTGAGCCCGAAGAGGTCACTCAGATGAGTGACGAGGCGTTTCTCTCAATAAACGTCGTGTCCGGACGAACTGGTTCAACCTTCTGCGGTGGAGCCCGTGGCGTTAATCTGCGCTCGTCTCGCCGCAAGCTGAGCACAGTTCAAGGGTGAAGGTAGGGAGAGTCGTCAACTACAAATCATTACGAGCCACTGAATTTGGCGACTCTAATCTAAATTGCGAGATGAATGCAGTAAAATAAATAAATAAATAAATAAATGAATAAAAAAAGCAATATCTGATTCACACCCCCCCCCCCTTTAACAAGCAGGAGTACAGGTTGCTAATGATGCTGCCGGGGCTTTGATACAGTACACTGCATGCGACTCTCCAAATATTTCCCTTTTGGTTGAGGATACAGTAAACAACAGCATCAGGTTGGAAACAAATGACTGTGCACTCCTGACAGGAGAAACTGAAGGCTTTCGTTGAAGTTGCAGCTGGCAGTTCCTCCCCCTCCCTGGGAGCTCTGCGGAGTCGTGAGCCAGCCAGCCAGCCAGCCACTTCACAAGGAGCTGGAAAGGAGCCTTCTGCTCAAGCCTCGCTCGCTCGCTTGCAGCACCCAGAATGCAACTCCCAAGAAGACAAAAGACAAGAAAAGACGAACAGAGTGAGGGGACGAAGGTCAAGGTAGTTCAGAAAAACCGAATGACACAATCTGAAGTAGGCTTAGATTTTGGCTGAAAACACACTTGGGGGTTAGATAAGATGTAAAGGGTATTAATTAGTATGTAGTGAAAAGGATGTATTAAGAGAAAGGCACCTGGGGTTAAACCCAAGCGTGAAATAAGAACAATGCAAATGATGCAGCTTTAGGTGCATTGCAATGGGAGTTTTTGTTGAGGCCTCATAACAAGAAAAATGGAGTTTGTAGAACAGAACTGACACACATTAACAGGCAGAAACAAAGGCAAGTATTACTATGGAAATTAAAATCTCCATACTAATGTAGCCGGGTGGTAAATCTGTTAAATATGTTAAATGATTTTCCACTTAAATTTAGTATAGTTTAACTGTTAATATATGTAATTGTTACACTGTCAAGCCATGTAAAATGTCATTTGATGTATTTAAATTGTGAAGCAGATTGTGAGTGTATTTTTATAGTTTTGGTTGTCATTGCACGTTTTGACCAGTAAGTGGCAGTGTTGCGGACTTTTATTGTAACTCCGTGCAAGTTATCCAAGTGCATCTTGGGTATTCTTTCTTTTTTTTCTTGTGTGAACCACCTGAAGATTGCGGTGTGACGATGCTCTGACTCCGTAGTAAGTAGGTGTAAATATCTTGTGAAATATACCTGTATCATTATTCCAAACAATATTGTATGTCGGTAATTTGACAAGATGGTTTGATTTAGACGCTGCTGGAGTTGATGTTCGGTGATTTTGGGCGCGAGCCGTCGACCACTGTTCGCCATTGCATGCATGACAAGGTAATGTTGGCGTGCATAAAGCCACACCATGCCATTGTATTTGGGTAGTAAGGGAAATGTAAAGGTTTTATATGCATTTTAATTCTGTTTAAAGGTAACTGACAGAGTGAGAAGTTGCGCAATCTTCAGGAAGTTCCACATGTCTTTGTTAAACCCTGTTTAACATACATAGTCCACTGCCGTATTTTGCACCGTATTTTATATTTTGTACTTATTATTTTCCTTTTAAAATCTTTTCTGTTAAACCTTCCACATCTGTGAACATTTATGAGCTGTTTGCTCGAAAGACACCGGAATTTATGCACTCAGTAAAACGATCTGCATTCGAAGGTTCAAACAATAAAATTAAAGCTACAAGAACCCCGGAAGTAATTGTGTCCTGTGTGGTATCTAATTCCACGGGCTACACTAATATTAAAGAAATATATGGGCGGCACGGTGCCCCAGTGGTTAGTGATGTCGCCTCACAGCAAGGTCAAGGGTTCGAACCCCGGGGTTGTCCAACCTTGGGGTCATCCCAGGTCGTCCTCTGTGTGGAGTTTGCATGTTCTCCCCATGTCTGCGGTGGGTTTTCTCCGGATGCTCCGGTTTCACCCACCATTAAAAACACATGCATGTTAGGGTTAATGCTCCTGTCTGTGGCCCTGACCGAGGCCTGGCAGGACGAACTGCAGTTGGTCCCCAGGTGCTGCACGGCGGCTGCCCACTGCTGCTAGCTACACAGCTAGGATGGGTTAAATGCAGAGAAGAATTTCCCCACGGGGATTAGTATTGTATTTCAAAATCAAAACAAAAAAATAAAAAATAATTTACAAATATGCTTAAAACATAAATAAGTATGATTGCACAATAGAAAGGGAAGAATTAAAAGTCATTGTTTTTTGATTGAGGTATTCAAAGGAATGTATTAGATTTGATATTGATAGGTACTGATGTAAACTTGTAACATGAAGTCAGCTACAATAATTGGGTAACACTTTAGTATGGGGAACGTAGTCACCATTAATTAGGTGCGTATTAGCATGCAAATTAGCAACATATTGGCTCTTAATTGGTCATTATTACGTACTCATTAATGCCTTATTCTGCATGGCCTTATTATACAACCAGTAAGCCATTAACTATGAGTTTTCCCTCTATAACCTCAGAGTTATTGCTTATTAGTAGTACCATCTCAATATGCTTTGCTTAGTATGGACTTTATAAGGTGGTAGTACCACAAGAAGAGTTATTCTCCCTTACTAACACGTAATGAATATGGTCTGTTCTTACGTAACAAAACACAAAACTACAAGTGTTCATAGTGTTAAATTACTGTAAATTAAGTTTTTGTTACTTAGAATATGTTCCCCACACTAAAGTGACATCTTGATCATTACTAATTCACTAGTAATTAAGTTTTTTTATGTTCCCCATACTAAAGTGTTACCAATAATTGTTATTTGTAAAAGCGAAAATGTATGTTGTATTAACATTAATATTTCTATATATTGAGAATTATTGTATTAAAATGTATTACTTTGCAAAGATGTAATGCAAGACAAATTAACAGAAGTCACAATTACAATAGTTATCTGAACAGGCACTTGTCCTGAGCAAAGCAGGGACAAGTGTAAGCACAAGAAGAAAATACAATTAGAGAATTATTAAGACTGCAAATTTGTCGTTAACGCCTCTGCCCTATGAGAAGATGTGGTTTCAGGAGATAGGCAGGACATGAGTAGATGTGGTTTCAGGAAATAGGCAGGACATGAGAAGATGTGGTTTCAGGAAATAGGCAGGAAATGAGAAGATGTGGTTGTAATGATCTGTGCCCTCTGGCTATGTTAACTTATAACATTAATAAAGCAAGGACGACTTCTCTCGTGCTGGGTGCTTATTCACCGACCGGATTCCGACTGACGTTGTTACGTACATCACGTGACTTTGTTGTGGTGCTACGGAAAGCCGTAAGGGACATTAGCAAATCAAATATTACTAGCAAATATTACATCTCCCTTTTTCTGAAAAGTGCTGCTTTCTCTGCAGGGATACAGACCATGTTGAGCACGTTTATAAGCAAATAACAATCTTAATAAGAAAGAATATGAAAGTAGAACTCTTATATAACTGGACTGCAACAAAGTAGTGTAAAACATTTCCTTCACTGTCTAAATGTGACACCGTAATAACATTTCATCTTTTTTTTTTCATTTCATTACTGGTAACTGCAAACATAGCAGGTAGGTACACAAGGTAAGAGAACGCTGTAAACATTTCTTTTCATCACAAGTAATGCATGAACATTTCAGGAACAGGTAAGTATGAACATTTCTTTTCATCACAAGTAATGCATGAACATTTCAGGAAGAGTACAGGTAGGTGTACAATTCTCTTTTCTTTTCTTTTTTTTTACATTCATAAGTCAAGGACTTGTCTTGGTTTGATCGTGCGACCTGACCTCGTGGTGTAACCAGGCTGTGTGTCTGGTTGTCGCTGATTGTTCGTGTCTGGAGGTTCAGCATGCTCTTGCTGATGGGCTTGTGTGTTGTTGTTAGCGCTGGTAACAGTCTGCTGTAAAGTGTGTGTGTGTGTAGTGTGAGTGTTCACTCTGCTTTGTCGCAGGTGTTGACGGTTGCGTCAGTAGATCTGACCTTCTTTGGTTTGGATGTGGTAGCTCCTGTCTGTGTTCGCTGGTCTTTCCACAGTTGCAGGTCTCCAGGATCCATCCTCCTGACTGGCGATCTGTGGCTGCAGGTGTTTTGCTGTTGATGGGAGAATGGACCGCAGCCTCCGACTCATCAGTAGCTGTGCCGGTGATTTCAGGTTGTCCACCGGTGTGTTGCGATACTCCAGTAAGCTCATGTAGGGGTCTTTGTTCTCAGCTTTGGCTTTGTCCAGGATGCGTTTGGCCGTCTGGACAGTCTTCTCGGAGAGGCCGTTGCTCTGTGGGTAGTGGGGGCTTGTGGTGGTGTGTGAGAAACCCCATGTCTGTGAGAAGTTGCGGAACTCACCAGAGCTGTAGCACGGACCGTTGTCGCTGATGATAGTCTCGGGGATTCCGTGTCGAGACATTGCTGCTTTCAGCTTCATGATGACGGCAGATGAGGTGCAGCTGTAAAGTCTCTCTAGCTCGAAGAATCTGGAGTAGTAGTCCACAGTGACTATGAAGTCCTGTGAGTTCCATGTGAATAGGTCTGTGCCTATCACTTGCCACGGCCGCTCAGGTATGGCGTGTGACATCATTGGTTCCTTTGCATTTGCGCTGCGCCGTTCTTGGCATATGCTGCAGTCTGCTACCGCGTCCTCGATCTGTTTCCCCATGCCAGGCCAGAATAGTAAGTCTCTTGCTCGGCATTTGCTTTTTTCCACACTGAGGTGGCCGGCATGGATGCGCTGTATCATGTCCTTGCGAAGCTTTTGGGGGACAATGATTCTCTCACCTTTGAACAGGATACCGTCCATTTCTGAGATTTCTGCTCTGTGGTTCCAGTATTCCTGGATGCTGGGCGGGCACTTTTTCTTTGTGTCTGGCCAGCCAGTGAGTGTGGCTCGTCTGAGTGCGGTGAGCTGTGGATCTTGCGCTGTTTCCTGCTTGATTTCTGTGAGTCTTGTGTCGCTCACAGGGATGTTGCTGAGGACTGTGTGCACTTGGGCCTCCATCCCTTCCTGTAGGTCACTGTCGTGGTGTTCTATTGACTTGCGTGACAGTGTGTCGGCCACCGGTATGTCCTTACCGGGGCGGTGGATGATTTGGATGTCGTATTTTTGGAGCGCCAGGATCATCTGTTGCAGCCGGGGTGGTGCTGCTGCCAGTGGCTTTTTTAGTATTGCCTCCAGAGGCTTGTGGTCTGACTCCACAATCACTTTTTGTCCGTACATGTACTCGTGGAACCTCTTGCAGCCGAAGACCACAGCGTAGAGCTCCTTCTCTATCTGTGCGTAGTTTTCTTCAGTGCTGTTGAGTGACTTGGACGCATAGGTAATTGGTTTGCCATCTTGGAGCATGACAGCCCCAAGGCCACTTTTGGATGCATCCACTTGGAGTCGCAGCTCTTTCTGCGGGTCGAAATATGAGAGTACTGGACCTGGGTGCTGTGTAATGAGATTCTTCATCTCCTGGAACGCCTTGTCATGGACTGCATCCCACACAAACTCACTGTCCTGTTTCAGAAGCTGTCTGAGGGGTGAGTTTATCTGTGAGAGGTGTGGAGCGAATCTGGCGAGGTAGTTGATCATGCCGAGGACTGTCTCCAGCTCTGCTTTGTTCTGCGGGGGTTGCATGTCCTTGACCGCCTTCACCTTGTGTGGGTCTGGTTTGATGCCTTCGTGTGAGAGCGTGTGGCCAAAGTAGCTTACCTCGGACACGCATATGTGACACTTGTCGGGGTTGAGCCTCACCCCTCGCTCCCCTGTGTGCTTCAGCATCGCTCTGAGACGCTGGTCATGTTCCTCTTTAGTCTTGCCGAACACTAGTATGTCGTCCACTATGGCCGTCACACCGTCCAATCCTTCATATGTTTCATCCACGCGTCTCTGGAACTCGTCTTGAGCGGACACGATTCCGAATGGCAGTCTGAGGAAACGATACCTGCCAAACACTGTGTTAAATGTCGTCAACATTGAGGATTCAGTGCTCAGTTTGATGGCCCAATAGCCTGACCGCGCGTCTAACACGCTAAAGTACTCAGCTCCAGCGAGCTTTGTGGTGGCGTCCTCCAGCGTGGGGAGGGGGTAGTGAGGTCGTTGTATCACTTTGTTAAGAGCTCTGGGGTCTAAACACACTCTAAGTTTGCCTGTCTTTGGCTTCTCAACAACGACGAGTGCGTTCACCCATTCTGTGGGTTCTGTTACCTTACAGATTATGCCACCTTTCTCCAATCTGTCAAGCTCGTCCCTCAGTTTGCTGCGTAGGGCGATGGTGATTCTGCGTGGCGGGCAGACGACTGGCGTTGCATCTGGTGTGATGCGGAAGGTGCACTCACCTGGGAACTCTCCTATTCCCTGGAAAACATCTGCATACTCATCCATTATGCTCTGTGATGTGATATTGTTTTCCTCACTCACAGCCATCACTATTTTTACCAAGTTTAGGTCACGGCATGTTTTCATTGCCATGACTGGTGGGGCGTTTGTGTCAATGACGTAAAAGTCCAGCATCATTGCATTGTCTCTGTACTTACATCTGAGTTTGCATGTGCCTTTCACGCTCAGCGCGCCTCCTTCATATTCAGTGAGTCTGTGTATTGCTGGTTTCAGTGTCACATTTTTGAACAGCGCCTGGAACAGGTTGGTGGGAATAGTATTGGCCTGTGCCCCAGTGTCTAGTTTGAACTTTACCTTCTGTGGAGGTGTGCCAATTCCAACCTCTGCGTAGGCCTGCTCGTTGCTTTTCCCGTTATTCTCTATTGAGATGCAGTCTATGTACAGCTCTGTCTGTTCTCCCACAGCGGTGCTCTCCACTGTAATGTTGTCGAAGTACAGTTCGTCCTGCTCTCTGTCAGTAGTGTACTCTTCTGGGTTCTCTCCGACGGCATGTACTGTGCCGCGGTAGTACGTTGTCTGTCCCTGGGAGCTAGACTTGCATACTTTAGCAAAATGATTGAGCTTCTTGCATTTAATGCATTGTTTACCCTTAGCTGGGCAAGTGGCTTTAGCGCCGTGTAGCCCTCCACAATAGTTACACGCCCTAGCGGCGGTGCTAACGTTACCCTCCGTTTGTCTGAAGTTAGCGTTAGCTGCTTTGGGTGCGTTCGGTTTGTAAGTCTTTCTGCCTATTGCGTGCACCGTTTCATGCGTGCTGCCCTGGCCCATAAACTTTAGCTGTTGCTTTGCTAGCTCGTGTGAGCGGGCTACATCTATGGCTTTCTCTAGCGTTAGCTCAGCTCCCTGGCTAAGTAGCTTTTCTCTCACTCTGGGTGAGTTGGTGGCAAACACGATGCGGTCCCTGGCCATCTCGTCGGCATTTGGGTAGCCACAGTCTTTGACTAGGAGCTTTAGCTCAGTTACAAATTGTTCGAAGGATTCACTCTCTCCCTGCATCTTTTCATGAAACTTATATCTGGCATAAATCGGGTTTGCTTTGGGGGTGATGTACTCAGTGTACTTATCGTAGTACGTTTCTAGCTTCTTGGCTTGTTCTCCGCTGAGTGTCCAAGTGTTGTGCACATCGCGCCCTTTTCCCCCTATCCAGAGCAGGAGGTAGCTGCATTTCTCCTCTTCGTTCTTCCCGCGCAGGGGGCCCTTGAACATTAGCTCCGTTGTTTATCGAAATCGTCTCCATGCTTCAGGTAAGTTCGCCGATTCCCAGTCCATCCGTGGAGCTGGAACGCCGTACGAATCCATATTGGGTATTTAAACTCCGCTACTCTGACACCATGTAATGATCTGTGCCCTCTGGCTATGTTAACTTATAACATTAATAAAGTAAGGATGACTTCTCTCGTGCTGGATGCTTATTCACCGACCGGATTCCAGACTGACGTTGTTACGTACATCACGTGACTTTGTTGTGGTGCTACGGAAAGCCGTATGGGACATTAGCAAATCAAATATTACTAGCAAATATTACAGTGGTTTCAGGAAATAGGCAGGAAATGAGAAGATGTGGTTTCAGGAGATAGGCAGGACATGAGAAGGTGTGGTTTCAGGATATAGGTAGGACATGAGACGATGTGGTTTCAGGATATAGGCAGGACATGAGACAATGTGGTTTCAGGAAATAGGCAGGAAATGATAAGATGTGGTTTCAGGATATAGGCAGGACATGAGAAGATGTGGTTTCAGGAGATAGGCAGGACATGAGAAGATGTGGTTTCAGGATATAGGCAGGACATGAGAAGATGTGGTTTCAAGAGATAGGCAAGACATGAGAAGATGTGGTTTCAGGAGATAGGCAGGACATAAGAAGATGTGGTTTCAGGATATAGGCAGGACATGAGACAATGTGGTTTCAGGAAATAGGCAGGAAATGAGAAGATGTGGTTTCAGGAGATAGGCAGGACATGAGAAGATGTGGTTTCAGGAGATAGGCAGGACATGAGACAATGTGGTTTCAGGAAATAGACAGGACATGAGAAGATGTGGTTTCAGGAAATAGGCAGGTCATGAGAAGATGTGGTTTCAGGAGATAGGCAGGACATGAGAAGATGTGGTTTCAGGAGATAGGCAAGACATGAGAAGATGTGGTTTCAGGAGATAGGCAAGACATGAGAAGATGTGGTTTCAGGAGATAGGCAAGACATGAGACGATGTGGTTTCAGGAGATAGGCAGGACATGAGACGATGTGGTTTCAGGAGATAGGTAGGACATTTTTCAACCTGCTTCAGTGACCCCGAGTGATTTGTCCTAAAAACCTCTTATTTTTGCAGTTTCAATTTTAAACCTTAAATTTTGTTCTTTATATATATATAAATGTGTGTGTGTGTGTGTGTGTATGTATGTGTATATATATATATATATATATATATATATATAGTGTAATTTTTTCATAGAGAAGCAGAATATAATTTGAGAGCGAAATTAAACCTCAAGAAATTGTGTTCGTACAACTTTGAGGAGCCTGGGTAGTTCAATCTGTGGGGTGAAATTGTGGAACAGTTTGCGCATGGAACTCAAACAAAGTACAAACATTCTGCAGTTCAAGAAGACGTACAAAGAACTGATTATCAAGAGATACAGGGATGAGGAAGAGTTGTGGTAACTGTTTAAGTTTTAATTAACCCTAAACAGTTCTTACTACTTTTTTTTTCTTTCTATGACTCCGGGTGGATATTTGGGTTGTACGTAGCATTGAGATCTGATTATTCTTGGGTTTATTATTCTATTTTTTTGTCTCTTATTGTTCACAGTAGTTGAGTTTGTATTGCGCAGCACAACTTGCATTGCATGTGAACTATACAGTACAGCGGGAATTGAGTTTGAAATGTATAGTAGCTGAATTAACTCAAGAGTAGGTGAGAAGGGGCAGGAAAAAATAAGTGTATACTTCCTCCTACTCCTTTTCTCCTTTTCCAACATGTAACAAATAATCTGATGCATACGGACATTTGTTCACTGAGTTTAGTGTGTGGATTTGATGATCACTTCAGATTATTGGCAATGATTTATCTTTATGTTACATCCTGCTTATTTACACATTCGAAATAAATCATTCATTCATTCATTCGTTGTTTTCATTTTCAAACTCATGCAATCACGTTTCCTTCATATATCATTACACTTATTCTCTTTTTAAAGCTTTTGATTTTCTATCATCATGTCATCCTATTGATATATATATATATATACTATATATGTGTGTGTATATATGTGTGTGTGTGTGTGTGTGTGTGTGTGTGTGTGTGTGTGTTATATATATATAATGTGTGTGTGTGTATATATATATATATATATATAATGTGTGTGTACATATATATATGTGTGTGTGTGTGTGTGTGTGTATAATGTGTGTATAATGTGTGTGTGTTGTTTTGCTGTGATAAAAAAGGTTGATATTTTCACCCCAGAGAACCCACCACTTTCATCATTTACTGACATTTTTCATCAACTACGGGTGAGTCCAATCAGACAGTGTGGTAATTTTATGCCATGACTATTTTCTGGAAAGAAATGTATGTTGGGCTGAAAGGTTGAAACCTCTGAGAAGGTGTGGGATTGTTAATAAATCTCACATATGCACACCAGGAGGGAACATTGTAGCGAGACCTCTAAGAGATTGCAGAATTACTAATTAATTCTTGGAAATGTTCACTAAGTACATGTCAGTTCTGAGAGGCGTGGGATTGTGCAGTCTTACAGATGTTCACCGGAAATATTGTGTCATTCCTCCTGACACAAGCTGGAGTAACACTCGTTACATGAACACTAATGAGGTTGTCCACTGAAAGATGGTTGCAAATACCGAAATACTGCAAATCATTGTAAAGACTTGGAAACTATGAACAAACAGGGGGAGGGGGGGGGGACTTAATCATAGATTCTGATTACTATAAAAAAATGTCAGTAATACTTTGCTGTGAACAGATAATCAACCGTTCGCCGAGGGGTGAAGGAATGAAATGAAAACAGCCACTGAAGGGCGATAATGACAGCCCCAAAATCTTATTCTCCTCACTGACCACTAGTCACATTCTAGTCACAACATGTTATAATGTCTGCATTAATTCATGTTTGATGCTAGTTATGGATCCTAAAATTAGTTTGTTAGGACCTGGTTTGGTCCTGGGGCTGATCACATTACCACAAATTGGATGAAAAGTTTTTGATTTATGCCCCCCCCCCTTCTTCTCCCCACTGTACTTGGCCAATTACCTGTTCTGCCGAGCCATCCCGGTCGCGAATATTTTTTTTCCTAAGATGAATCCGGAAAGTTCCCGTCCTTAGGCGGTAGGATTGGGCAGATCTGCCTGTCAGTCAAGGCCGACGCGAATGCGCAACAACCCTAACCCTAACCCTAGCCACGTTTGCTAGCTAACTGTTAGCCATTAGCCACGTTTGCAACCAAGCTAACTGTGCCAACTTAACTGTGTGTGTACGGTAAGCGAATATTTTTTTTCCTAGGATGAATCTGAAAAGTTGACTGACAGGCAGATCTGGCCAATCCTAGCGCCTGAGGGCGGGAACTTTCCGTATTGATCCTAGGAAAACAATATTGGCGTCCTGGTCACTGCTGCACCCCCTCTGCCGATCTGGGGAGGGCTGCAGACTACCACATGCCTCCTCCGATACATGTGGAGTCACCAGCCACTTCTTTTCACCTGACAGTGAGGGGTTTCGCCAGGGGGGTGTAGCACGTGGGAGGATCACGCTATTCCCCCCAGTTCCCCCTCCCCCCTGAACAGGCGCTCTGAACGACCAGAGGAGGCGCTAGTGCGGTGACCAGGACACAAACCCACATCCGGCTTCCCACCCGCAGACACGGCCAAATTTGTCTGTAGGGACGCCCGATCAAGCCGGAGGTAGCACATGGATTCGAACCGGCGATCCCCGTGTTGGTAGGCAGGTACCTGGACACCCCCTGAATTCTTTTTAAATGCCTCCCAGCATCAGACGTGGAGTAATGACACACCGGGCTTCTGCGTGAGAGTAACCAGCAAGTTGAGAAAGTGAGTTTACTTACATTACGGCATGGAGCACAAAAGCGTCTGCATCATTACACCGATTTTTATTTTTTTTTGGCTTGGATGCCATTCTCCATGAAACCTTCCTTCTTTTTTATGATCTATTAAATGCTTGTGAGATTAATGTGTTTCATTATTTTCTCCAGAAACAAGATCGACCAAAAGCATGAGCTTTACGATTTTAATGCAGCTCATAGTGCATTGAGTTATGACATGTAAACCACAACAGAGTCAGCCACCTTCCCGTGATGGTGCCTACTCCCATGATTTTCTTTTTTACCCATAATTCACATGTGGGCCCAATAATGCCCTATAGCAGTAAATCAAAACGCCTGGCCTCCGGTTCTTCAATTGGTCCACTGCAGCAACGCAGAGGTCCATTAGAAGTTAATGGCCAGCGCTGTTGGTAATGGTTTCCAGTTTTGTTGTGTTTTGTTGTTTTTTTTTTTTTTATTGTTGTTTTTTGCACAGTTCCCTTTCTTAAAAGGGACAAACAATACTAAAAATAAGTGGGCAAATGCCCAAAGGAAATGGAGAGAAGATGAAGTCTCCATGGCTCTTAACATGGATACCTAGAGCTCGTTGATGATGTAGGCCTCAGTCCTACCTTTCTAGTGATGCAAGTCTTCTTGTCAGGGAAGATTACAGAGAACATTTTTAAAATTCCCTGATGAGCAGCTAAGACCTGTTTCGGTACAATCCAGGCAAGAGAAAAAAATGTTGGCAGTCAGTTCTTTCTCTGATTAATCCTTTATTAAAACACTAGCACTAGAAGGGATCTTAAAGGATGATGTAATATACGGTTTCAGATTTTTTTTTCTACCAGAACATACTTTAGGGAAAAAAATGCCGATTTGTGGGGTGGAGAAGTGAGGTGGGGCAAAGGCTCTGGAGATGCATTAAGACTGACGGCTTGTAATGTTTTTTTCAGCTTCGGCCCATTCATGTTAGACTAGCTGGGAAGCCTTGGTAGCACATTATCCATTGGGTTGGGGCCAGAAGTGCAGCACGGGTGAACATTTTAACTGGGGGAAGTGTGTATTTTTGCTGAAGTATAGTTTGCTGGAGTTATCTTCGCCAGCGTTGAAATATTGTCCAGTATTAATGGGTTTCCTCAGGCAGAGAGCATGATGACCTGTGCAGCTAAAAAATAAAATAAAATAAAAACAAAATGAAAATAAATAAAACATGACTTGGCTTTTCATTATGATTTAAGAGAAATGGCTGAACTGATGGCTGAAATAATCAAGTTCAACATTCACTCAAAATTCAATTATGAGCTTATATTGAGCTACTGAATGAATACACATAGCTCAGTCCGGTTTATGAAAGCCGTCTGCCTGAGAGAGCCCCCATCTACAATTCAAGGTAGGATGCATTGACTTTTACAGGCCAAACACTGTTTTGTACAATACAGTTCAGTCTCAAACCAGACACCCCACTTCTCTGTCTGCTTATCATAATAATATCCTAATAGCACAAAAGTGTGTGTGTGTGTGTGTGTGGGGGGGGGCCCTGTGATGGACTGGCGGCCTGTCCAGGGTGTCTCCCCACCTGCCACCCAATGACTGCTGGGATAGGCTCCAGCATCCCCGCGACCCTGAGTAAGAATACGCGGTTTGGATAATGAATGAATGAATGAATGAATTATTACTATCATGACAGATGTGAGAGTTATTTTCAGTCTGGTAGCAAACGACCCCACACAAGTCTAAATAAATGGTAAGTAGCACTTTTCTAGCTGCAACAGCCACTCAGAGTGCTATACAATCAGTGACACTCATACACCCATGGCGGTGTCAGCCATGCAAGGCACTAGCCAGCTTGTTGGGAGCAGTTAGGGGTTAGGTGTCTTGCTCAAGGGCACCTTGACATTTTTCCATGGAGGAGCTGAGGATTACACCAGCAACCCTCTAGTTGCCAGACGACCTGCTCCACCTTCTGAGCCACTGTCGCCCTGGTAAATATGAATATAAGTACATGAACAAACAAACAAACAATAAAAAAATTAAATGAATATCTAAAATAGTCAGGTTACTTCAATGCACACATGGTAACAGTAATATTTATCATTAAATCAAAGAACACAAAAATGCAATTAATATATAACTTTAATGTCCCATTATTTCTTATCAGAGCTACTGAATATAAAAATCACGGGGCCACACTGATTAGCAGCATAATAACTTTGGGACTCAACACAACTGATAAACAATTCACAAAAGTACCATCACAAACAGCCATGCCATTACAGAGCACAGAACACACACGAACTCAGTATTATCTGAAATGAACAACCGTTCAAAGCAGAAAAGATAGTGTATCCATTACTACAAGTGGACACTTGTGTTACAGAAATGCAAAATATCAATTCACAGAAACCATATTGGAGGACTACTGTGGCACCATGTTATTTTCCCCAAGTGGTTTACAGGCCTTCATTTATAAATAGCCTACAATATTCATTATATCCAAAATCAAAATATCGATAAACTCAGTTCACTGCGCATGTTTGGAATGAATCCATCACACATCATTTTACAGATTACACAGTCATATTAATCTATATTTTTATAATATGTACTATTTCCCCATCATGATTTCTCATGACGTAAGCATGAAATTAGGTTGTTGCCACTGTTTCTGGAGGCAGTGCCCACCCAGCGCACATCCACCAGCTGTGCAGCAGCCTTTGTTTTTTCTTACGCTGGCAGTCAGAGCAGGTTCTGCGAGTTGCCCTCCTTTCCATGTGCCATAGTTGTCCCTTCTGACGTGTAATATATCATTCATTACAACTGTTGCCCAGACTTTGTGTACCGCTTGTAGAGGAATTGGAAAACAGATGAGAACCTATGCAGCCAGTATATATTTTTTTCCTCACACCACTTCTGTAAGAAAGTATGAGAACACATTTTGATTTTATGGGCTACTTCCACAGTTGGCAGTTGCATGTTGATTGATGATGCCCAGCTTCTCTTGTCATAAGCTGTTGTGAAGCGGTTTGACAGCTGCCTCACTCTCAATCTCACACACCATTTTCAATTCCTTATACATAAATGGTGACCCTCGACAGCACAGCACACTGGCCAGTTGTCACCCAAGCTGTTTTACTTTCTAAGGGACAAATTGTTTAACAACACAACACTTGGGCCACCAAAATGGCCAGCCTAGAGTGGGTATAAAAAGTCTACACACCCCTGATAAAATGGCAGGCTTTTGTGATGTGAAAAAAAAACCCAAAACATATAAATCATGTCAGAACTTTTTTCCACCTTTAGTGTGGAACTGTAACCTATAAAACTTAAGTGAAAAACAAACTGAAACCTTTGGGGGGGGGGAATTACAAAACTTACCATAACCTGGCTGCATAAGTGTGCAAACCCCTAAGTTAACATTTTGTTGACTCACCATTTGATTTTATTACAGCACTCAATCTTTTTTGTGTAAGGGTCTATCAGCTTGGTAAAACTAGACTTGGCAATATATCCCCACTCATCCTTGAAAAAATGTTTTAGATCCATCAGATTGTGAGGGTATCTCCTGTGCACAGCCCTCTTCAGACCACCCCGTAGATTTTCAACAGGATCCATGTCTGGGCTCTGGCTGGGCCAGTCCACAGCGTTGATCTTCTTTTAGAGAAGCCATCCCTTTGTTGATTTTGATGCATGCTTTGGGTCGTCGTCACGCTGAAAGGTGAAATTCCTATTCATCTTCAGCTTTCTAGCAGACGCCTGAAGGTTTTACACCAATATCAACTAGTATTATTCAGAGCTATTCATGATTCCCTCCACGTTGACTAAAGGCAAGGCAAGGCACATTTATTTGTATAGTACATTTCAGCAACAAGGCAATTCAAAGTGCTTTACATAAATCATAAAAGGCATAAGACAAAATGTAAAAGCAACATAAAGTAATAAAACACACCTGAATACAAATAAAACAATACAGTAAACGTTACAGTGCAGTAAAAGATGATGAGCTTCAAGTTTGATTTAATAAAATTCAGCGGCAAACAGGAAAGTCATCGGCCTTGATTTAAAAGAACTGAGAATTGCAGCAAGACCTGTAGTTTTATGGGAGTTTGCTCCAGATATGTGGTGCATAAAAACTGAATACTGCCTCTCCTTGTTTAGTTTTAACATTGGGGACAGAAATCTATTTTGGCCCTAAACCATTTAGTGCTTTATAAACCAAGAGCAGTATTTTAAAATCAATTCTTTGATGGACAGGAAGCCAGTGTAAAGACCTCAGAACTGGAGTGATGTGATCCCCCTTTTTTTTGTCTTAGTGAGGACTTGAGCAGCAGCGTTCTGAATCATCTGCAGCTGTTTGATCGATTCTTTAGATGGACCTGTAAAAACACCATTAGAGTAGTCGAATTGACTGAAGATAAATCCATGGGCAAGTTTTCCCAAATCCTGCTGAGATACAGATCCTTTAATTCTTGATATCTTAATGTGGTTGTTGAAATTCAGGTCTGAGTCTATGAATACACCACGTTTTCTGGCTTGGTTTGTGTTTTTTAACATTACTGATTGTAGCTAAGCACTGACTTCTAATCATTCTTCCTTGGCTCCAAGGACAATTACTTCAGATTTATCTTTGTTTACTTGAAGAACATTCTGAGACATCCAATCACTGATTTGTACAATACACTTACTCAGCACTTGTATGGGATTATAGCACCCTGGTTAAGTGGTTTTGTAAATCTGTGTGTCGTGTGCATAATTATGGTAACATATTTTGTTGTTTTCCATAATCTGAACTGGTGGCCCCAGAATGGAGCTTTGGGGACCTCCTAAGGTCATTTTTGTCCGCTCAGATTCGTAATTACCTACAGACACAAACTATTATCTGTCCTTGAAGCAGGATTCAAACCAGTTTAGTGTTGTGCCAGAAAGTCACACCCAGTTTTCCAGTCGGTCTAGTAATACGTTGTGTTTGATTGAGTCGTATGCAGCACTGAGATCCAATAATGCAAGACTGAGGTGCTGCCACCGTCTATGTTTAAGCAGATATCATTAAAGACCTCAACAAGTGAAATCTCAGTGCTGTGGTATGGTCAAAACCCTGACAGGGAAAAATCAAACAGTTGTTTAGTGCCAAGAAGTTGTTCAGCTGCTATGAAATGGCCTTTTTAATTATTTTACTTAGAAGTGGGAGGTTTAATATGGGCCTATAATTGTTCAATAGTGAAGAATCTAGATTATTATTTTTTTAAGAGTGGCTTGATGACTTCGAGTGGCCTCAAGAGTGTCTTGATGACTTTAAAACCTCCACCATCATCCCTATCCCTAAAAACCCAAGGACCACTGGACTCAGTGACTACAAACCTGTTGCCATGATCTCCGTGGTAATGAAGTCTTTTGAGTGCCTGTTCTTTCCCACTTTAAAACTATCTTTGACCCACTCCTGGACTCCCTGCAGTTTGCCTACAGAACCAACAAGTCTGTGGATGATGCAGTAAACATAGCTCTCCACTTCACCCTCCAGCACCTGGTCGCTGCAGGAATCTATGCCAGGATCCTGTTTGTGGATTTCAGCTCCGCTTTCAACACCATCATCCCGGATCTGCTGCAGGACAAGCTCTCTCAGCTGCACATGCCTGACTCCAACTGCAGATGGATCATTGACTTCTTATCTGACAGGAAGCAGCACATGAAGCTGGGGGGAAAACCTTCTGACTCCCGGACCATCAGGCCCAGTTCCCCTGAATGTTGTGTCCTTTCCCCTCTACATTTTTCCCTGCATACAAACAGCTGTACCTTCAGTCACCAGTCAGTCAAGCTCCTGAAGTTTGCTGATGACATCACCCTTATTGGGCTCATATCTGGTGGGGATGAGTCCACCTACAGATGGGAGATTGACTATCTGGTGTCCTGCTGCTGCCAAAACAACTTGAAGTTCAATGCTCTAAAGACAGTTGAGATGGTTGTGGACTTCAGAAAATACCCAGCCCATCCTGCCCAGATCACCTTGTGTGTTTCCCCAGTCAACACTGTGAAATCCTTTCGCTTCCTGGGCACCATCATTACCCAGGACCTCAAGTGGGAGCTGAATATCAACTCCCTCACCAAGAAGGCACAGCAGATGATGTACCTCCTGCAGCAGCTGAAAAAGTTCAATCTGCCAAAGCTAGTGACAGTGCGCTTTTACACTGCCATCACTGAGTCCATCCTCACCTCCTCCATCACAATCTGGTACACTGCTGGACAAGGGCAGACTGCAGCGTATCATTTACTCTGCTGAGAGGGTGATTAGCTACAACCTGCCATCACTCGATGACCTGTATGCCACCAGGACACTGAGGTCAGCAGAAAAGATCATGGCTGACTCTTCTCACCCAGGCTAGGGTCTCAAAACACTCCCCTCTGGCAAGAGGCTAACGTCTAAAAAAAACAGAAGCTCACACCACAAGAATACTTTCCTCCTTACAGCAGTAGGCCTTCTTAACATGCCTCCAGATACAGATAGCCACATATCCTGACACTGCCACCCTCCCACCCTCCATCCTCATTCTATCTTCCCTACTGTGCTCGCTGTATATGGTCACCTTGCATATAACCTGCACTACCCTGTAAATAACTCTTATTCTATAAATAACATTAGAATTTTAATTTGACTTTTTTTAAATACAGCTCCTGCCACAGGTGAACACAGGGACAACACATACCCTGTACCAAGTCAGTGACTGTATATCTAATTTTCTGAATTTTGTCATTGAAGAAGGAGACAAATCCATTGCAGGCCCTAGTACATAGAAATTCAGAGGCTACTGCCACAAGAGGGTATGTTATCCTGTTGACAGTAGCAAAAAGCATTTGCATTATTATTGTTTTTGGCAATGATGTCAGAGAAGTAGGACTGCCTTGCATTTATCAGTTCCAAACTATTGATGTGCAGTCTTTCTTTATAATAATAATATTAATAATAATAATAATGATGATGATGATGATGATGATGATGATGATTAAAAAATCATAATGAACAGTAAAGTCAAGTCAATTTTATTTGTATAGCCCAATATCACAAATTACAAATTTGCCTCAAGGGGCTTTAGAGCAACACAACATCCAACATCAAACAGTAAGATTTGTTTTTCACCATCTGCGTTCAGCTTTATGATAGTCCCTTTTTTTCCCCTATTCTGACCAGTGTGGCACAGAGACCATCTTCATCTTAGTGGGTGCAATGGCATCAATAACATTTTCAATTTTGGAATTTAAATCATCTACAATCTCACTGACTGAGACCCAAGAACCCAAGTGTGGAATAGAAATCCTGAATAAATAATTTCAATGGTGCTTTCAGTGATAGTCTGTTTTGTGTTTTGCTGTTTGAATATGTGTGTGTACGGAGATAGTACTCTCAAAGAAAACACCGGAATGATTGGAGAGTCAAAGTCAAAGTGTATTTATTGTCCCATACAGGGAAATTAGTTTGCAGCCAGTATACATAAAAGAGAGCAACACCAGTCACCACAACATTAGAAATGTTCAGACCCTTGGCGATAATTAAGTCTGGTGTGCCCCTTGTTGTGTGTGGGCTCCGTCACATTGAGTCAGTCCATAGTTATCGAGAACAGAGCACAGATCTTCAGTGCTTCTGTCCTGGGGGTTGTCAACATGGATGTTTAAATCACCAGCAATATCTACACAGTCAGAGTCAATACAGATCATAGACAGCAGTTAAGCCATCAAACAAGTTTGCGTTGTATTTCGGTGGCCTACAGATATGAAGAAATATAACTGGAGAAGATGAATTAAGCTGAAGAGCCACTCAAAAGAAGCAACATTTCCAATGGCAACTCCACCTCCTCCTTTCTTATGTATTGTGGTTTCGCCCACAAAAGTGAAGCTGGGCGAGGTTGACCCGATAAGAACAGTTGCACTGTTATCTTGGCCTTACCACTTTTCAATTAAAAACATACAACTGAGATTGTGCTTTATGATATAACCATTGATTAACCATTGATTTTTTTCCTGACAAAGACCTAATGTTAAGCAATGCTGAATTTAACGTGTTAAGAGTATTATCTGACTTTTTTTTCTTTCTTTTTTTGCAACGGGCTGTGACTGTTGGCGTGGAGTCAGATTAGATAAAGTAGCTGTGTGCTTTGAGTACACTTATTTCTTCCTGGAGCTAGTCAAACCAGGAAGAAACGCCCCGGTGCCGGCTGAAGAAAAGCAGCCTCAAAGCACGATGCTGCCACCGCCATGCTTCACCGCCGGTATGGTGTCCTTTTGGTGATGTGTTGTATCGTTTTTGTGCCAAACATACCTTTGGAATTAGGACTAAAAAGTTCATCTTGGTCTTATCAGACCATTACACATTTTTCCACATGGTTTTGAGAGACTGGAAGTGTCTTTTTGCAAAATTTAGCCGGGCCTGGATGTTTATTCTTTTTTTTGTTCATGTGAAAATGCTTCTGTCTTGCCACCCTACCCCACAGCCCAGACATATGAAGAACACGGGAGATGGTGCCACACGTAGGGAGCCACCAGTCCATGCCAGAAATTCCTGCAGGTCCTGTAGTGTTGCCGTAGGCCTCTTGGCAGGCTGCCTGACCATTTTCTCCTTCTCTTCCCATCAGTTTTGGAGGGACATCCTGTTTTTGGTAAAGTCATAAATTTGCCATATTTTCTCCACTTGATGACTGCCTTCACGGTGTTCCATGGCATATCTATCCATCCATCCACCCATCCATCCATCCACCCATCCATCCATCCATCCATCCATCCATCCATCTATCCATCCATCTATCCATCCATCTATCCATCTATCCATCCATCCATCCATCCATCCATCCATCCATCCATCCATCCATCCATTATCTGAACCGCTTATCCTGCTCTCAGGGTCGCGGGGATGCTGGAGCCCATTCAAGCAGTCATTGGGTGGCAG
>JAJHIY020001645.1:30000-42500 GCA_022114975.2 Lampris megalopsis
TGTTCCCACAACACTGGCTAGCATTCCCTACAGGTTCTGCTTATGTTTTAAAGAGGATGTTTTCATCTGATGTTCAAAGAACATTTTAAGGATGTTTACCGTTTCAGATAATGTTCCCATAACATTAAATATTTACCAAGGAAGAGCGTTTCAGTTTCAGGTGCAGCATTCTGAGGGTGTTTTGGGGACGTTGTTGAGGTAAGAGATTCTAGAATGTTCTCCTACAAAACATTGCTGCAATGTTGCATGATGACAAAGGAAGAACATCTGCAAAGCAACATTTTGAAAATGTTTTCAGGATGTTGTTAAGGCCTGACATTACAGCACGTTTTCCTGTAACACGTTCCCAGAATGTTGTCCCAGGAGGTTCTGTGGACGCAATGAAAACTTCCCGCTGAAAACACCAAGAGAACATTCTGACATTTGTTTCCTAACATCGCCAGAACGTGTTTATAAGAACAAATTGCTAGCTGGACTCGAGGTTTGGTGACTCGACTACAACACTGGTCTGTGTGCACATGCTTGCGGGTGCATTTGTTTGGCTGTTGTGTGACAAAGTAAATAAGCTCCCTATGAAATGGTGATAGCTGTGTCATTTTTGTTGCATGTAGACAGTGGTGGATCTAGAGATTTTTTCCTGGGGTGGCAAAGGGGTGGCAAGACTGTGTCCCAGAGGTGGCAGCTGCCACCCCTTGCCACCCTGTAGATCCGCGCCTGTGAGGGGGAGGGGGATTCTAAATCGGCGACTTCTGTTTGAGATGAGTTTGGTGCGGGTCTCATTGACCTTCACCATGCATGTACATAAAATATACTTTAAAAACATATTATCTGATCTGATTTATAAATGGGGTGGCAAGACTGTGTCCCAGAGGTGACAGCTGCCACCCCTTGCCACCCTGTAGATCCGCCCCTGCATGTAGACCTTTTTTATTTGTATGTCTGCTTTTTTACGGTGCCAGAGTGGAGCACTGGAGCCCATCTTGGAACTCGACTCAGACTCAACCTTGATGACTCGGACTCAGGTAATGGGGACTTGACTCGGACTCGACTCGGACTCTTCTTTGGGGACTCGGACTCGAACGCTGGGGACTCGAGACTCGACTCGGACTCGAGGTTTAGTGACTCGACTACAACAATGCTCTGCATGTAACTCATCCTAGCTGTGTAGCTAGGAGCAATGGGCAGCCGCCGTGCAGCGCCCAGGGACCAACTGCAGCTCGTCTCGCCAGGCCTCAGTCAGGGGCACAGACAGGAGTCTTAACCCTAACATGCATGTCTTTTAGATGGTGGGGGACACCGGAGCACCCGGAGAAACCCACCGCAGACACGGGGAGAACATGCAAATGCCACACAGAGGACGACCTGGGATGACCCCCGGGGTTCGAACCCAGGACCTTCTTGCTGTGAGGCGACAGCGTTAACCACTGGGCCACGGTGCCGCCGTATGTTCGAATGCAGAAACGTGGGAGGTGAGGTGGTCACGTACCCTTTTCTTTGCTTCAAACATTAACACTTAGCAACCCCTACTGACTTTACTTGACACGTGCTTCAAGAAAGAATAAATATCACACACGCTGTAGCTCCTTCACCACTACGTTGAAAAGACTTGTGTGTGGAATATTCTCTTAAAAAGACGTGCGTTGCTTAGCCAGATTGTATGCTTGTAAACTGAGAAATAATTATATCCTGTGTGACAACGCTACTGATTGTATATACCTGACACCCTTTTGCATGAAGAATATTTCCCCCTTAGTGTTGTTTTGTATGTGGGTGCCTTGAAATAAATGGGTCACCAAATTGGTTTATTTATAGTTTCTGTGTGTGTCTTGGGATTGTTATTTGTGTATCTGCTAATTCTACAGTCAAGCCAAGTTTGGCTGCTACGAGCCTAAGTACAGTGGCAGTAGTGACAGTTGCATCCTTCTTTGTAGGTTCTGCATACAGTATTACATGCCACTATTGTGAATCTATACCTCCCAGCACCACGTTCACCTGTTTTAACAGAAACCTTATAGTAGTAACAACTCTCAGTGTATCCAGACAGAAGCACTGGATGTAATATTAATGGACACCGGGATAGCTCTGAAGAGTGGGGTAATTGGCCGGATAAAATTGGGGAGAAAGGGGGGGGCAGTCAGGGCAATTCAAATCCAAGAGACTGAATACTTATATTGTTAAAGACCACTACTTTGTAACTTATGTTGAGATGGACTAAAATAAACCAGAGAAATATTCAGAATCCATTAATGGTGTGTCCATAACGAGGGAAGCACGGAGAGTCTTTACAAAAGGTTAAATGATGTCTTCCTCTGTCTCCGGGGGATGAAATAAAGATGGAAAATGTAAAGGGGAGGGATCTGAAAAAAAAGCAGAGTGAATACTTTAAAGACCCTGCAATTGCTCATTTAAAAGAAATTACTTTATATTACCTCTAAAAAGATAAGGAGTCTAAATGTAATGTCACGTGTCAGGAACAAAAGCAACAGTCTTGTGCGTTTGCAGCTCAAGCTTCTGACTTTTCCTCGAGCCTGTATCTTCACATGGACGAGATAATATGGAGCACGGCTGACACAGTCTTGGAGCGCTGTTTAACAATCCTCTATTGTGGAATAATTAGAGCTAAGACAGATAAGCCAATTTCGAGTGCATATTTAGAAGAATGCAAAATCAATCAAATCCTCTACTCATTTCACCTTGCCGTTGCACATTTGTCTTTATTTATCCAACCGTCTCTCCCGTCTGTGTAAAGTGTGAGAAAGCACCTTTAATTTTTTCACTGTATTCTTATACTGGTACAACAGGTTTGTTCCCAGCATTTCACTGGAGTTGCCCACTCCAGTTCTTTCAGTTGCCTTGGTCAGGGGCACAGGCAGTTGTATTAACCTTAACATGCACGTCTTTTATTTTTTATTTATTTATTTACTTACTTTTGACCCCCCCTCCCCCCTCCGTTTTCACCCCAATTGTACCTGGCCAATTACCCCACTCTTCCGAGCCGTCCCGGTCCCTACTCCAACCCCTCTGCCGATCCGAGGAGGGCTGCAGACTACTATTTTTTTTTCTTTAAATGTTGTTCACTTACTTCAGCTCAGCTTTTAACCCAATCATACCACAACGCCTTATCAAAAAGCTGAGCCAGCTGGGCCTTAACACCTCCCTCTGCAACTGGGTACTGGACTTCCACACGGGGAGGCCACAGTCAAGTGGAAATTGGCAAGATCTCCTCCAGGACCATCACACTGACCACCGGCACTCAACAGGGCTGTGTGCTCGGTCCGCTCTTGTTCACCCTGCTGACTCACGACTGCACAGCATCATCCACATCCAACTCATTATAAAGTTTGCTGATGACACCACAGTGGTAGGTCTCATCAGCAACAACGATAAATCATCATAGAGAGCGAAGGTGGATCAACTGGCAGTGAGGTGCAAAAACAGCAACATCTCCCTAAATATAGGGAAAACTAAGGAGGTCATTATTGACTTTAGAAAGATCAACGCCTACCATACCCCTCTGACCATCAACAGTATGGAAGTGGAGAGAGTCAGCAGGGTTAAGTTCCTGGGAGTTCACATCACAGAGGACCTCACCTGGACCTCACATGTCACTGTGCTCTCCAAGAAGGCCCAGCAGCTTCTTCACTAACTGCGGCGTCTGAAGAAGGCGAGTCTCCCACCACCCATCCTCATCACATTCTACAGAGGCACCTTAGAGAGCATTCTGACCAGCTGTGTCACTGTCTGGCATGGGAACTGCAAGGCGTCTGACGGCAAATCCCTTCAGCGGATAGTGAAGACAGCTGGAAAGAACATAGGAACTGCTCTCCCATCCATCCAGGCCATCTCTGATGCACGGTGCACCCGGAAGGCTCTCAGCATTGTGAAGGACCCCACCCACCCTTCCCACATCCACTTCACCCTCCTACCCTCTGGCAGGAGGTACCGGAGCACCGTTGCTGCCTCCACCAGACTATGCAACAGTTTCTTTCTTTCACTTAGACCTTCCATAAAATGACTTTTTGACCATCTTACTCACTGTCCATGTTAGGTGTGCTTGTGATGTTTAGGTCTGTGAAGTATTACTTCACTGACCTTTTAATGCACTTTTTGTTTTCAATATTTATTGTGTGTTATTTGTTTTTATGTGGCACTGAGGTCCATGTGAAACGTAATTTCATTCTCTTGCATGTATGAGACATGTATGTAAGGCAATGACAAATAAAAGTACTCTAAGTCTAATTCTAAGTCACCAGTAGCTCTAGATGTGATCTTGATCCCTTGGTTGAACTGAACTGGATTGACCTCATCAAGGTTACGGTTAAGGAAAGCGCTCTGCTTGGTAAAGCAGCTGAGTCACTGGGTTGCTAAGTGCCTGATCTCAGTACTGCATTTCAGCTTCTACAAAAACAAATATTTTTTTTTTACAATACCATACATAGACGATAGGCCAATATCTTACTCTAATGGAGGAGAAACCTTGCGGTCATAATGCATACATTTACATGTTTAACATGTTTTTCATTACCTGAATGCTTATAAAGTATTATATTATTATATCATTATTATACATTATTATAACATTGCTATTTACTGTAATATTTGGTTGAAAAAAGATTAACATTGGCAACTAGCAATGTTACTTCTTCTTCTTGCTACCTTTGTTTTAACTATTTTCAGGGTCTCTTCTTATCATCACCAGTGCAGAATTATGCAAAAAATCCATAAAAACTCCAAGTTTAGATTGACATATCAGCATCGCACAACACCTATTTATCACTAACCAAGAATTCAAGAGATGATCACCCAAAATAACAACTCCTATCATCCAGTGCTGCCACAACTTGCATGGTTTCAACTCAAAACCTCAAGGCTTAAAGAAATTCGGACTTTCTGAACGATTGAATATTGCCACATCATTCATGTGCACTTATGTCATTATTACATTGCTTCCAACATCCCTTAAAGGCAACATAACATTTAAACAGGTAGTGCCAGGGACGAATAAGCCACACATGAACTTTGATAATCAACCATAATCAAAACAATAGAGTTCTCAAAAAAGCAAGTAATGGGGATATATGTTATATCTCATTTGCTACAGCTAGCCTATTTGTCAGTAGAATTGTTGACAGTCAAACAACCAAGCAAGCAAACAAACAAACCATGAGAAAAATCATACCCCTCGGCAGGTTAAAAAGGTCATGTTAGGCACATAAGGAAATGGATTGTGTGTATATATATATATATATATATATATATATATATATATATATATTTACAATCCATTAACCTGGGGGTTCCTGGCGGCGTGGCAGTCTTTTCCGTTGCCTACCAACATGGGGCTCGCCGGTTCGAATCCCCCTGTTACCTCCGGCTTGTCGGGCATTCCCTACAGACACTATCAGCCGTGTCTGCGGGTGGGAAGCCGGGTGTGGGTATATGTCCCGGTCGCTCCCACGTGCTACATCCCCCTGGTGAAACTCCTCACTGCCAGGTGAAAAGAAGCGGCTGGCGACTTCACATGTATGGGAGGAGGCCTGTGGTAGTCTGCAGCCCTCCCCGGATCGGCAGAGGGGGTGGAGCAGCCACCGGGACGGCTCAGACGAGTGGGGTAATTGGCCAAGTAAAAAAGGGGAGACAAAAAAAAGGCTTAACTTTACCCTGAAACACATTTATGGCTGTAGTTAACCTTTCCTTTGCCCTTGATCTTACCTTGTTCAAAACGTCACTCAAAGATGGATGACTGTAATAATAATAATAATTATAATAAATCAAGCGTATATAGCGTTTCTCTGACTCTGTGCAGAACTAAAGCTCCAGAAAACACATAAAGACAGTTTGGCTAACTGTGATTACTGTGAGTAAAAAAAAAAACACAACAACAAAACAAAACCAAACAAAAAAAAAGGTCCAGTCAGAACATGCTGATTGAGTGAGCACAAACCAAATTAGCTGCCATTATCCAAAGCAGGGCCAGCACCAAGCCACAGATGTTTGTTTTTCTTCTGTGGGTAGCGGGGCATTGCAAAACTGTGGTGATTTTTGCACGAATCCTCGGGTTAAAGAAGCATTTCATCTTTTAGACTTGAAAAGCAGCTGATGGGGAAAAGTCACATCAACCAGGCATGAAAACCATGCCTTTAAAAAGGGTGATCAGCGTCCCGCCAGAGCCCTGACCGTGAGGAAAAACACTACACTCTAACTGTGACCCGGGCCAAAGAAGACGTGTAAAAGAGGTCACTTGATTTTTTATAATAAAAGATTATATGAAATAAAAAATGGATTCGGTGACCTTTTATATCAGGCCTCAAAGGGATAAAATTAAAACTTCCAAGCCCAATTTGGCAGATTTTCAGTCCTCTTTAAATGATAAAAATATTTCAGTGTCCTTCTCACTGTCACCCTCACATGTCCTCGTAAACTCCAAGCCGTAATAGATCATTGCTGTGAAAATCAAAACTGAAAAGTTCTAACAAGGTAACCGTATAGAAGCATATTTCAGAACAACAGGACAAGTATTTGTGAGGAATGACCAATAAATCAGTGACCTGTGATTTATTTTGTTTTCATCTTCATACCAGTGGCGGCTGGTGCTAATGTTTTTTGAGGGGGGGGGGCGCAATTTACATTGGCACACCTGACAGCTGCTTTAATGTCCACACAGTCACAGATTTATTAAGAAGGACAATGTAGCCTATAGATTTTATCAAGGTTCGTAGACGGGGGATGATTGACAGTTGAGACCAGGTGTCATGGTGGGTGTCAACATGATTGACAGCCATGAGAACTGTCCAATCACATTAGATCAAAAAACATTAAAACAATACCAATTCGCTGCCAATAAAAGTGGGAGTGTCTGGGGCGCACAGAACTGCGCCCCCTGGAAAATCTGAAGAAACCAATCAGACAGCAGCCTCGGGTCACCTGCTCGCCAAAAGTTTGAGGGTTTACATAAGGTATCATTTGGCCCGCGCCCCTCACCCAGGAAGTATATGTATTCAGATAGAAACCAACCAAATACCATTTGAACCAATATTTAATGGCTGCTGACAGGCGCTCACACACTGAAAACACCTTTATTTCATAATTATTTGCATTATACAACTAAATTATATTTAATGTGTTTAAGTTTTCATCTCTTGATATTTATAGTGGGGGGGGGGGTCCCCAGTGCCCTGTACTGGCCAGCCGCCACTGCTTCAACAACGGTGGCCCAGTCGTTAGCACTGTTGCCTCACAGCAAGATGGTCCTGGGTTCGAAATCCTGACTAATTCGGCTAAAAAATCAAATTGGTCTTCACAAAGATAGAAGTACAAGAAGACATGCACGCACACATACACACACAGATGGAAATGTGCACACAGCTAAACTGACCACCATGGCCTTGATATGTCACCTCTTGTATATCGCCTTCATCCCCCTTCTGGGTGTAACTCTCAAAATGATAATCATACGTATGCACAATGTGTTAGAGACAGAAATTAATGATATCCAAGATATGAACGATACATGTTTTGATGTGCTTCATGATGTTGATTGCTTTACATTCTGGTCCCATGTGTGCATGTCTGTATGTCTACGTGTGTGTGTGTGTGTGTGTGTGTGTGTGTGTGTGTGTGTGTGTGTGTGTGTGTGTGTGTGTGTGTGTGTGTGTGTGTGTGTGTGTGTGTGTGTGGCTTGCATGTACACAAAAATGTATAGGTGTTTGTGTGCCTGGTTATATGACATTCAAATATTACTTTGTCTTAACTGTACTAAGCTAAAAAAAAATAATCTATTTTTCAATTGCTTTCAAAATGTGCCATTTATTTCCCCCATGTGTTTGTTTATTTGTGGACAATTAAATATGCAATATCCGAAAGGAACAAATGATGAATTAATATGCAAAACAGCAAACATTTAGTAAGATAATTATTACAAAATGTTAGGGATGTTGAAAAACACTCGGTAATGTGTTAAATTAATGATGCAGTAAAGATAGCACATCCCTTTCAATAATACTTATGTAACAAAGAATACCACTTTAACAATAGGGTTGCTGTGTGTTTGGATAAACAGAGATTTGGTATGCCATTCCACAAGATCCTTTTCCTTGCCAAGGTCCACTATACTTGGGTTTGTTCTTCTCCTGCCTTTTGCCTCACATTGCAATGGATGTCTTCACAACACTTCCTCCTACTTCTTCAGGTTGCAACTGGGGTCTGCTGACCACCAGGCCTGGCACCTCACTATTATGTCCTAGGTGTTGTCCCCTCCAATGATTTGGAGTCATAGGGGGGTTCTCAAGTTGCAAGTTGTTTGGGTGTTCAGTGAAGACCAGTTTGGCTTGGGTGGCCCTTCCAGGAGGCCAATATTTTTTTTCCTAGGATGAATTTGGAAAGTTCCCGCCCTCAGGCGCTAAGATTGGCCAGATCTGCCTGTCAGTCAACTTTCCGGATTCATCCTAGGAAAAAAATATTCACTTACCGTACACACACAGTTAAGTTGGCACAGTTAGTTAGGTTGCAAACGTGGCTAATGGCTAACAGTTAGCTAGCAAACATGGCTAGGTTTAGGGTTAGGGTTGTTGTGTGTTCGCTTCGGCCTTGACTGACAGGCAGATCTGGCCAATCCTAGCGCCTGAGGGCGGGAACTTTCCGGATTCATCCTAGGGAAAAAAATATTCGCTTCCAGGAGAAGAAGAAGAGAGTCACTTTATTTTGTCATTGTATTCTTACAATGAGTGTGTTCTCTGCATTTTACCCATCTTATTGTATAGGAGCAGTGGGCAGATGCGGCACCCGGGGACCAACTCTAGTTCTTCTTTCCATTGCTTGGTCAGAGGCACAGGCAGGAGTATTTACCCTAATACGCATGCCTTTTTGATGGTGGGAGGAAACCGGAGCACCCAGAGAAACCCCACACAGACAAGGGGAGAACATGCAAACTCCACACAGAAAGGACCTGGGACGGCCTGGGGTTCGAACCCAGGGCCTACTTGCTGTGAGGCAACAGTTCTAACCACTTGGCCACCATGCTGCCACAAAGCTACCACCTCCATAGCCTTCATGTCAGTGAGGCATGCAAACTTCCCCACTAAAGCGAGCAAAGAAGATCATCTCTGACTCCTCACATCCTGCTCATCACGTCATCCAGCTCCTTCCCTCAGGGAGGTGCTACAGGGCACTGTTCACTAAGACTAAATGCTTCACACACACACACACACACACACACACACACACACACACACACACACACACACACACACACACACACACACACACACACACACACACACACACACACACACACACACACACCCCGCCATCAGGACTCTGAATTCCTCCCTATAGTCCCCTCCTCACACACCACTGCCATAAATACCACCATTCACCTAATTATTATGCATGATGTGTTTGTTTCCCTTATTGTGTAATTGTATTGTTCGTGATAATGTGTTTGTTGTTGTCCATGTGTTGTGCTGCAGAGTGTAATGTGTACCAAATACAAATTCCCCCGGCCTGGTTGTGCGGCTAATAAAACAATCTAATCTAATGACAAGGTTGCAATAACAAGGTAGACTATGTCCACCCGAGTGACATCAGGGGGGTGTATCTCCTCTCTGTGATGATGCTATTGGCTTCGTCACATCAACGAGCACACCGGGGTGATCTGCTGCTTGAGTGAGATGCAGGTTGGAGTGAGGGTCAGCACCACCAAATTGTAAGATAATGGATCTATTCGTGAAGAAAATAGGTGGACTTTCCCATTCAGGCAGGGGTCGTGTAGCTGCTCCAGAGTAAACAACCCGGCTTCACCATGGGGCAGGGGGGAAATTACAACCAGACTGACACTTAAAGAGGTGTATTGGCTGGCCCTTTATCAAAGGGTAGTAGTAAAGTAGCAGCTGAGTCATGAAGCAAAAATCTTTATTAACTGCTCCTTCTTCAAGCTTCATAACAAGCTCCAGGAAATGCCCGACAGAATTAGACGGAAGAAGCAGAAATTAGGCTTCTCTGCAGGGGCGGCCTAGCTCCCCCCTCGCTAAAGAGTTAGGAGCTGGAAACAATGAAGAGATTTAAGACTCACTAGTGAGCATTTCACTATATAAATCTTGCCACCGCAACCGGACCTGAAAAGCCCCATGAGAACGGAGAGATATAGATGTTGATGGATGGAGGGGAAAAAAAGTCAGTAACGAACTAAAAGGAGCCTTACCGATGTGTAGCATGGAGCCAACACATTTGGCTACTCCAGGCTTCGCTTGCTCTTTGGCTGCCCACGTGTTTCTTTTCTAGGATTTACTCGTTTTAGATATTAATAGACTGGCATGAAAATTAACAGAAAATGTTATCAACCATAAATGGGGCAGCTGGCAATCAGGAGTTATCTGGCTGTATATCCTTCTTTTTTTTTCTTCTTCAAAATATGGCTTAATCCACCCATTGTAGTACACAAACATAATCAAAGCTGTTTTTTTGTTTGTTTTTTTGTGCTGCAAACATCATTAAAAATTTCATCAATTTTATAATGGGCCGGTTTAACAATTGATCAAGTGCTCAGGAGCATGTCTTGAAAGCTGTTCAGTATTCTGTTATGTGATATAAATAATTATTTGATTACTTATTAATAAACATAACAAATGTGGATGGAAGAGTGAAATTGAGCCATTGAATAATGAAATAGTATGATGCATTGGTCTGGACAGGGTCTTTCTTCATAGATCAACAGGTGGAGAAAAAACAAATCAATCCTCGGCATAAGTGCCGTGGTTTGCGGAGAGAGAGACTGGGGAAAAGCAGTTTGTCACTATACTGATTTCTAAGCTTGGGAGAAAAAAAATGTACACCAAAAGGCATTGGTTTTCTCTGAATCTATAAATTATTGCTAGACATTGATGAAAAACATGAAATAGACGTTTAGCAACAGCAGCTCGGCAGCGTTGAGCTCTATTCCTGCAACTGTCAAGCGAAATAAGAGCACTTTTCTGCACATGCAGATGCAACCTGAACCGAAAGCATGAAATTAATCTTGCCCTCAGACACCATTTTTTTATTAATGTGATTTTTTTTTTACATTAGGTTGTACTGTATTCAGAATTTGCCCTGTTTAGCTAATGTATGCCAATTGCTTTGACTCAAAGCTTTATCAATCATCGAGAGCATTAGCCGCCCCGCTGGTAACTGAGCCATTAACCCCGGGGGGCTCGGCCACCTACACCGGACCACGTCACAGCAGGTCTTATTAATGGCTCAGTCATCCATTGTATTTTATCTACTATTGTATTTCATCACTCTTTCCACCGTGTGTTTACCACTCCTGGGTACCGGTGGTGGGCACGGCCACCGAGGGGCTCTTTCTACCTCGTTTCAAGAGCCCAGCGACGGACACGAGCGGCCATCGCCTGGTGTGCTGGCTCATGCTGACCAGGGGCCTCCAGATCTCAAGTCAAGTCACATCAGTTTTATTTGCTTGGCCCAGTATTACAGATTACAAATTTGCCTCAAGCGGCTGTACAGCAACACGACATCCTGGCCGTAGACCCTGGCGTCTGGTAAAAAGCAACTCCCTAAAAAAAGAAGGAAATAAAACTGTAACAGGGAGACAATGTAGGGAGAAACCTCAGGGGGGAGCAACAGAGGAGGGATCTCTCCCCCAAAACAGACAGACGTGCAGTGGATGTTGTGTTTCCACGATTTACAGGATAGATTACGACGGTGAAAGAGGATAACGATGATGGAATTATAAAATGTATGAAGAATATGATGAGGAGGAGGAGGAGGAGGAGGAGGATGAAGCCAAGCAGTGTCCAGATGCCGCCAGAACAGCCCGGGACTCAAGCCACGCGACCACCATCACCAGGTTAAACAAAAAAGAAAAAGTCACACACCTTAGTGAGAGAAGGGTTAAAACAAGGTGGCCACATTACATGGATGTATAAGCTATATAAAAAGAAAATGTGATGAGGGGACAACCCTGCCCCCCGTCGCCACTTGCCGGTCGCCGTAGGACTTAATCCGGGATGCTGGGGTGGACTCCCTTTATGGAGGACGCCCGTGTGTGTGTGAGACTTTGTTCAATGTGGGGAGACTGCTGCACAGACAGCCACCACACGGTCCTTGACAGATCTGGGTCAGGATCCAACAGCACGGAGTCCAAGACGACTGGGGGCCCATTTCTGCTGCAGCCTTCATCCGTCTTCCCAGCCGTTGTGACGCTTACCTGAAGTCAGCCATCATCCTCTGCCTGTTCCACCGTTGAGGTCTTGGTTGGATCGCTCTTTTGTCAGGGACCTCCCCCTTGACCTTCCCGCCATGGGTGACCCTACCAGGAGCATGGCTCCAGACGCCATTGCTCTCCGGATCTCAGGACCATGAAGGCTTCTCCACCAAGGCAGGGTGGCGATCCATGGAGGTTTACCACTACAGTCACACAAACAGGCGTTGTTCATAGTTTTTACTGACTCTTTTCCTGCCATGAGCTCTCTTGGACAGGGATGTTTGATATGTTGGATATATAT
>JAJHIY020001645.1:47500-51854 GCA_022114975.2 Lampris megalopsis
GGGCAAAAATCACTGCCACCCTAGTTGCTTTTTTTTTTTCTGCTGTCACGGAAAAAAAGGGACTTGATGGAGTCTCCACTGATATGTTCTGCAGCATTTGGCTGGTTGCAAGTCGGCAACCCAAAATACAGCAAGAGCAAAAAGAAAAGAAAAAAAACACACTGCCTCAACCAAAGTTGCCTGCGTACACACATACACACACGCACGCACACGCACGCACACACACACACACACACAAAACACACACACACACACACACACACACACACACACACACACACACACACACACACACACACAGAGCGAGAGAGAGAGAGAGAGAACGAAAAAACAATGCAAAACCAAGACAAAGATTCATTGCCAGCACATTGCCTATCAATGGCTTTCACCGGCCCAGCTTCTATATGTGATTTTCAGGATGGATTTAGAAATGGGGGGGTGTTTTCCATCCTCACAAATACTTTTAATGCACATACCCCCCACAACCACCCACCACCCCCCACACACGTTCCTCCCAATGTTCCCTGCTACCCACGTGGCTTTCAGCTGCAGTGTGAGTAAAAGCGATTTGGAGGACACAGTATAATGTGACACTCACTATTAACGACTGCCTGTTGAGAGGAGAGACCTTAATGACAGTAGGTATGCACGTATGTCGAGTTCGCCTCCTCTTGTATCACTTCTATATGTGGTGCTTTGCATGTCTACTGATATGTACGTGCATCTGTGGATGTTTTAGCTGTATGGTTGCATATAAACCCTCGGCAGCCATACCAAAATGTACCCCGGCTCTGCCAAATGATGGAAGCTAAGCATGTATGGGCTGGGCCAGTACTTGGATGGGAGACCTCCAGGGAAAACTTTGAGTTGCTGCCGGAAGTGGTGATGGTGGGCCAGTATGGGGCAGTCTTCTCTCTGGTCCTAATAAAAACAACAACTATCATATCCCAGTGCAGTGACGGGGACAGGAGGCGTGTGCCTTCCTCAAGCTTGGTTCCTCTACCAGAGGCCTGGCGGTTTGAGTGTACTGTGCAGTATCTTAGCTGTTCCTAGGACTGCACTCTTCTGGATAGCGACCTGAGATGTAGTTCCTCGAATCTGCTGGAGCCACTCTCAGAGTTTAGGGGGTCACAGTCCCTAGTGCTCCTATTACTATTGGGACTGCTGTGGATTTCCCCTTCCTCATCTGATCTAGTTCTTCCTTTAGCCCTTGGTATTTCTCTAACTTCTCATGTTCTTCCTTCCTGATGTTGCTGTCACTCGGGATTGCTACATCAATCACTACTGCTGTCTTCTGTTCCTTTTCAACCACCACAATGTCTGGTTGGTTAGCCAGCATTTGCTTGTCAGTCTAAAACTTGAAGTCCCACAGCATCTTAGCTCTGCCATTCTCAACCACCTTTGGCGGTGTCTCCAATTTGGACTTTGGGACTCCAAGTCTGTATTCAGTACAAATGTTCCTGTACTCTATGTTAGCCACTTGGTTATGCCTTTCAGTGTATGCTTTCCCAGCTAGCATTTTACACCCTGCTACTAAGTGCTGAGCTGTCACAGGGGAATCTTTGCACAGCCTGCATCTTGGGTCTTGTCTCGTGCGGTAGACCCCTGCCTCAATCGATTTGGTCCTGAGAGCCTGTTCTTGTTCTGCCATGATCAGAGCCTCTGTGCTGTCCTTCATTCCAGCCTTTTCTATCCACTGGTAGGATTCCTCGATATCAGCTACGTCTTCTATCTGTCGATGGTACATCCCATGGAGGGGCTTGATCTTCCATGATACCTCCTCTTCTTCTTCTTCCTCCCCACTCTTTGTCTTCTGCTGCCTGAGGTACTCACTCAGCAGTTCATCCTGGGGGGCCATCTTTCTGGTGTACTCATGGATATTCCTTGTTTCATCCTGGATAGTGACCCTGGCACTCACTAACCCTCGGCCCCCATCTTTTCACTTATCGTACAGTCTCAGGTTGCTTGACTTCGGGTGCTTGACCCTCTGTGCATTTTGAGGATTTTCTGTGTCCTGATATCTATGGCCTTTGTCGCCTCCTTTGGCTAGCTTATTATTCCAGCTGTGTATCTGATGACTGGTAGGATGTACATGTTGATGGCTTGGATCTTATTCTTCCAAGTGAGCTGGCTCCTCAGGACCTACCTCACTCTCTGGAGATATTTGGCTGTAGCTGACCTCTTTGCAGCCTTCTCATGGTTTCCATTTGCCTGTGGGATACCCTGGTACTTGTCACTGCCCCGTATGTCTGTTATCCTGCTATCTGGTAATTCAACCCCTTCAGTGCTCACCACCTTTCCTCTTTTTGTCACCATTCGACCGCACTTGTCCAATCCAAATGATATCCCAATGTCATTGCTGTAGAAGATCCTGGTGAGGTGGATCTGCGAGTCAATGTCCCACTCATTCCTGGCATACAGCTTTATGTCATCCATGTATAGGAGGTGGCTGATGGTAACTCCACTTCTGAACCTGTATCCTATCAACTTTGCAATGATCTGACTGAGGGGATCCAGGCCTATGCAGAACAGCAGTGGAGCAGTGGAGCATTGGTATATGTCACATTTGATTCTACCTGTGTGATTGTCTTTGAGTTGGCCTCTAGTGTTGTTTTCCACTGCTGTATTGAGTTCTTGATCAAGGCTATTAGTGTCATGTTGGCTTTGTATAGTGCCAAGCACTCCAGCAACCAGGTGTGGGGCATTGAATCATAAGTTTTCTTGTAGTAAATCCGGGCTGTGCTCAGGTTGGTCTGTCTGGTCTTAGAGTGTTGAGTGACTGCTCTATCAACTAGTAGCTCATGTTTTAATCGGCCCTCTGGTGTTGTTCCCAATTCCTTTCTGAGTGTTGCTCATGTATTGACTCATATGCCCATTTAGCTTAACTGCTATGATGCCTGACAGGATCTTACATGTTGTGGAGAGGTGGGTAATCGGCCGGTAGTTTGAAGGTGTTTTACCCTTGTGGGGATCCTTCATGATCAGTATTGTTCCCCCCTGTGTTAGCTAGTCAGGGTGAGACCCTGATTTTAGTAGCTGGTTCATCTGTGTTGCCTGGTTTTCATGTAGTGCTATTAGCATCTTCAGTCAGGAGGCTTGATTCATGTCAGGGCCTGGTGCAGTTCAGCCCTTCATGTTTGAGACTCGTCGTTGGATGTCAGCTACTGTGATGATAACTAGTTCTTTTTCTGGGATATTGCTCTTACGCCTACCAGCCACTGGGCCTTGGTGTTGTGTGATGCCTCCTTTTCCCACATACCCTTCCAGTATCACTCAGTCTCTGCTTTGGGTGGGTTTGATGTTGTTCCCTTGTTAATCTGCAGCTGGGAGCACACTTTGGATGGTTCTTTGAGGAAAATGCTATTTATTCTTTTGACATCTGCTTCTCTGGTGTATCCCTTCAGCCTGGTGGCCAGAGCTGTGAGCCTTTCTTCCAGGGCCTCCCTTATGGACATCTTGCTGTACTTCTTTAACCAATGCCTGTCTTTCATCAAATCTTTTTGCATCGCTGTTAATTGGTGAATGTATTTTAAAAAAAAACACAAAAAAAACCAAAACAAAACGCTGTTCATTTTGTTAGATTTACACACAATAATATGTTGGTAAACCATGATCATTACAAGTTGAAACTATTGTGTGAAGTTTTATGGAAAATATCCTGAATAATTGCTCGTACTTATTTGCCCATGAGCATCCCGGGGCCCTTATAACAATTTATTGACACAAACTCTTTCAAATGCACCCAAAATTGTGTATTTCAGTCAACTAAACACTGTGTCATCAAGAATAATGGCTGTTTTTATTTTTGACAGTATAAAAAAATGTTTTTAAAAGGGGATTAATGATGTTGGTCGCACTATTTGCTACATAATTCTGGAAAGTAAACCCACTGCTACAGTACTGTTGAATGTAAGACTAAAATATATGTGTTTTTTTTTTTTAGAAATCCCAGGGGGATTGATAAAGGCAATGAAAATCCATTCTACTGTGGACTAATCAGGGTTCAGAAAGAAACAACAGGACAAACTTTAGAGCCTACATATCAAAAACTACTCTGACAATTTAAGAGGAAAATTAGAAGACAAGGAATTACAATATTCTCACATATTCTCATATAATAACTCTTATAAATCCTACAACAGCAGCATTAGGCTATAGAGTAAATGTTTAGCTCTGTGGTCTCCTTAACAGACATTCACATCCTTTCTCTGCATAGCAGTGTTCGAACTTTCATTTCCTTACCATTATCCTCCACGACTTTCAGAAAACTTCGAAGCATAAATTAAGTAAACAAACGTTGAAACTGCACATGACTGTGATCTAGTTTTTTTTGTGTTTCCTTCAGCCAAGGTTG
>JAJHIY020000638.1:5000-17500 GCA_022114975.2 Lampris megalopsis
AAGACATAGCAACACATCTAATGAACTCAGATCAACGTAATATAGAGGAAAAACGCCAAACATTAGAAGAAACAATTAAAGACAACCAAAAGCCTCTTGATTTTCCAGTTACTTAGGAAGAATTGACCACACAGACAAAATATCTCGGGCCAAGGAAAGCTTGTGGTCCAGACAGCATAAAAGATGAATGATCAAATACAGCCTGAAGTTGTTCAATATCGTTCCACAGTCAGGATGTTTTCCTCACGTCTGGTGCAAAGGGCTCATTTCCCCCATTCATAGAAGTGGGGACAAATAAGACCCTAGGAACTACCTCGTGTCAGCAGTTGTCTAGATAAATTATTCTATGGTATCCTAACTAAACCAATACTAGATTTGCTTGATGAACATGCCATCCTGAGTAAAAAATTAAATCAGCTTCCTCCCAAAACGCCACATCACCGATCATGTACAAACTCATCAGACTTAAATTAACAAACATCTACACCAAATAAAACAATGGTAAGATATTGCAGTACAAGAAGTAGTGCAATTCCATGTTGACTGCATCCTCTACTGACCTGTTTGCTTGGTAGGCAAACTGCAGGGGGTTGAGCAGGGGGGCTGTGATTTCCTTTACGTGGGCCAACACCAGTCTCTTGAAGGATTTCATGGCCACAGACATTAGGGCAATGAGCCTGTAGTCATTTAGTCCTGTGATATGAGGTTTCTTCAGGACCAGGATGATAATGGTGCTCTTGAATCAGGCGGGGACGTCACACAGCTCCAGTGACCTGTTGAAGATCAGTGTGAAGATGGGGCCTAGCTGGTGAGCACAGACTTTAAGACAGAAGGGTAACACACCACTGGGCCCGGTGCCTTCCTGGTCTTCTGTCTCTGGAAGAGCTGGTGCACGTCCTCAACGCTGATCCTAAGTGTGGGTGGGGGTTTGGTGGGGAGGGGGGAGTGTCTGGCAGAGAGTGCAGTTGCGTGTGTGTTGTGGCCGGACAAGGTGTGGGGTGTGAAAGTGGGCTTTTCAAACCAGCAGTAAAACCCATTTAGGTCGTCAGCCAATTGATGGTTCCCTGCGTTGTGGGGGGATGGTCTCCTGTAGTTGGTAATGTCTTTCAAGCCACTCCAGACTGATGATGGGTCGTTGGGAGAAAAGCTGTTTTTCAACTTTTCAGAGTAGCACCTTTTTGCCACTCTGATCTCCTTTGTGAGTGTATTTCTGGCTTTGTGAGTGTATTTCTGGCTTTGTTATACCAGATCCTATCTCAAATCCAATGGGCTTCATCTTTGGCCTGACAAAGCTTCCTGAATTTTTTACAAAAGGTTTTGGTGGGCACTAAGGCTGGACCGAAATACCCGAGTATTCAGATATTCGGCTGTTGGATAGGTCTTCGGTTTCAATTTTGGGATTCGAATTTTCTTCTTTTTTTTTCACCGCTGTGAACTGGCGACCAGCCGGTCAGTAATGCTCACAGACCCCGCTGTGCATGTGACTGGAGCTCTCTTAGTAGACTGATCTCGTGACAAGAGACTTTTATTTACCTGTTGACAGATTGTCGCAGACTTTTATTTCAAACTCCTTCTCTGTAACCAAGCAAAGACTGACTCCACCAGGGCCCAAGGGAGCCCTTTTAAACTGGTAGCCCCTCCCTGCTTGTTTTTAACTGGGTTTTGTAAGGTTTGCTTGAGTGTACTGAAAAGCTCCCATAAATAAAATGCATTATTATTATTATTATTATTATTATTATTGTTATTATCATTATTATTTCTTTCACGTTTCCTGTTTTACATCCTGTAGATCTGGGTCAGAACTGTAGACCTGAGGCACTATAGGGCAGATGTCACTTGATTTACATTACTCATTGTAATATGTGGGCTGTTCCGAGCAGGGCAATCTTCTGGACTGCACATATGTCGATGTTGCCTGGGATACCGTTGGTGAACTTTTCCATTCCCTTCTTCATGAGTCCTAGAGTTCCGATGACCACTGGTGTTGTTTCGGTCTTCATTTCCCACATCCTGTTGATTTCAATCTCCAGGTCTTTCTACTTGGTCAGCTTTTCTGTGACTTTCACTGAGGTGTTTTTTTCAGATGGTATTGCCATTTCAATGAGCATGCACCTCTTTTGCTTCCTGTCCCTGATAACGATGTCAGGCTTGTTGGCTTTCATCTCTCTGTCAGTGTGGATGGGCATGTCCCAGAGGATGGTGACATCATTGTTTTCAGTGACCGTTTTTGGCTGATGTTTGCACCACTTCTCAGTCATCTTGATCTTGTAACTCCTGCAGATCTTCCAGTGCAGGTATGCTGCCTTGTTGTGCCTGTACATGTACTCGATCTTTGCCAGTTCCGGGCAGCCTGAGACAATGTGGTCGATGGTTTCTTCGTACATTCCACAGATTCTGCATTTTGGGTCTGTTCCATCTTTGATGATGCGGTGGTGATAGGATCTGGTTGCTAGGCTCTGGTCTTGTGCAGCGATTATCAGGCCCTCCGTCTCTGCTTTCAGCCCGGTGCTCCTCAGCCACTGGTGTGTCTTTTGTTGGTCCACATCTGTGTCGTTCATTCTTCTTGGGTACTTCCCGTGCATTGCTTTGTCCTCACAGATTTTTTGCAGTTGCCGCTGGCCATGGTGTTTTGCCTTCTGCTTCACTCATTTGGCGTTGATGGTAGTTGCCTCATTTTCTGTTGATGGGGTTTCTGGGACATAAAACTCTTTCTTGAATTGTGCAGCTTCTTTATAGATGGAGTAGATCTGATGTTTTACTATTCGGAGGAGTGGAACATCTGTTTTTGTCAGGTATGCATCCAGCCCAATAGTGGTAGTCTTGAAGGTCAGTTCGAGTTGGACTAGGCCTCGTCTTCCTGAAGCTCTTGGTTGGTACAGCCTGTTGACATCTGCTTTGTGCATCTTTGTGCATCTTCTCCATGGTCAGGATCTTTCTTGTCTTGGTGTCTAGTCTCTTGATGTCATTCAGTTTCCAATTGATGATGTTGAAGTTGTACGTCACTACAGGTATCGCTAGGGTGTTGATAGTTTCAATTCTGTTAGCCGCATTGAGTTCGCTCTTCAGTACCATACACACTCTCCTGTGGTACGCTTTCTGGATCTTCTCCTTCATGGTTGAGTGTTGTATGCCGTCTCCTTCGTTCACTCCTAGGTATTTGTATGTGTTATCTTGGGCTAGCTCTTTAATTATGGTGTCAGTGTCAAGGTCTAAGTATGCAGTCTTGGTAAGTCTTCCTTTCTTGAAAGTGGCTTTGGCACACTTGTCGGTTCCGAATTCGATCTTGATGTCATTGCTGAAGGTCTTGATGCTGGTGAGTAGACCCTTCTGCTGATTGTCATCCTTGGTAAATGTCTTGAGGTCATCAATGTAGAACAGGTGGGTCAGTTTGCCATTCTGTGATTTGTACCCATAGCTTCTGTTGTTCAGTAGATTGCTGAGTGGCGCTAGTGAAAGGCAAAAAAGAAGTGGTGATAGTGAGTCCCCTTGGAAGATTCTGCTTCAGATGTTGATCGGTCTCAATGTTAATGACTCCTCTGCATTTTGGAGATTCAGGGTAGTAATCCAGGTCTTCATGCTCTCTGTGATGAATTTGACAGTTGTTGGGCAGACTGTAGATCTTGAGGCTCTTCTCTATCCAGGAGTGTGGCATGCTGTCAAATGCCTTTCTGTAGTCAATCCATGCTGTTGACAAGTTTTTTTTCCCGATTTGACCTCTTGAAATATGGCTTTATTGATGAGTAGCTGGTCCTTGCATCTGTAGCTATCTTTCTTACATCCCTTCTGTTATGCTGGTAACAAGTTGTTTTTGTCAAGGAAGCTATAGGTCTTCTCTATGATGATGGAGGTGATGATCTTGTACATTGTTGGTAAGCAGGTGATGGGTCTGTAATTCTTTGGGTTCTGTGTCTCCTCTGTCTTCGGGAGCAGGTATGTGGTTCCCCATGTGAGCTATTTGGGACATTTCTTTGGATTCTTGATGATATCATTGTAGGCCCATGCGAGGTCTTCGTGGATGCTGGGCAGGTTCTTGATCCAGAAGTTGGCAATTCTGTCTATCCCTGGTGCCTTCCAGTTGTTGGTCTTGTTGATGGCAGCAGTGGTCTCAGTGGTGTTGATGTCTGACCATTCTGGTTCTGTATGTGTTTGTATTGATCCTGTTGTTGCTGGATCCATGTAGCTCCTTCATTGTGTCTTTTGTTGTTCTCCCAGATCTTACTCCAGAACTCCTCGACTTCTTCGATTGTAGGTGGTTCGTTGATGTCTATATTTTTCTTGCCCAGCTCATGATAGAATGTTCTGCCATCTTCTTTGAAGATCTTGTTTTGCCAAAAGAACTTGCTCCTCTTGTCGAATCTCCTGAGTCTCTGTGCCTTTGCTTGAATCTGTTGTTTCAGCATCTGTTTGACTATTGGTATATCATTCTTCTGTTTGATGTTGAGCTTTCATTCCAGTTGTTTCCTTTTTCTCTCTTTGATGTTGGAGTTTTTCTCGACTTCACTCAGGAGTGATAGTTGTCTCTGCAGTTTCCTAATCTCCTCAATTTGCTCCTTCCAAACTGGTTGTTTTCGATTCCGTTTCTGTTGTTGTCTTGGTCTTTTTCCTACTGTCTGCTATGGCTGAAGCGGCCGCATATATGAGCTGGTTGATTTCGGTTAGGTTCTATGGTCTTGTCATCTCACCCTTAATGTTTTGGATGTCTTCGTTGGCGAGTCTGATGGCTACTTTGGAGTGGTGGTCTTTCTTGATTTGGGATTATTAGTCATTCTTCAATAGGAATTTCTTTCAGGGTTTCCCATCTCTGCCTGATGCTTACTGTCATCTGTGCTTCTTTCTCATTGTATTCTTCCTGGACTGCCTCTACTTGGTGTTGTACTTCTGGGGGGTCCATGATGGTGGTTTCTGCTTGTTCTTCTTCCTCTTCACCAGTTGCTGCTTTGTCATCTGGTTTGTTGATGTTTAGCTCCTCGATGTTAGTGTCGGGGATGCTCTCTATGATCGTTTTTCATATGTTTCGTATGTGCCTGATATCGGAGAGTTTGTTGGTATCCAGACTCATTCTGTCCGTGAGGTGTTTTTCTCACCAGATGTTGTAGGCAGCTTTGGACGTTGACGTTACTGTCGGGTTTAGTGGAGCAGTGTAGAATGCTTCCATGGCATCTATATACTCTTCCCTGACTTGTTCTTTTTGTTGAGTTTTTAGTTGTTGTACATAGAAAGCCACTGTGAGGAGTGTCCTCGGTGTGGTGTTCCTCTAGTATTTGGTGGGTAGTTTGTTCCAATAGTAGACTTTTCGATCCCAGCCTGGTTCCTTGCAGGGGATCGTGGTCCTTGCTGATCCGCACGACCACCGGTGCGGTATGGTGATTTAGTTAGTTGTAATTGCATCATTGTTTTTAATTGTCAGAGCCCCTTTGGCCGCTTGTATTACCGGCTTGCCATACTTGCATTATCTGGTCCGTGCCATGTGGAGGAGGGGTTGAACTTCTATGGACATTATTATTATTATTATTGTTATTATCATTATTATCATTATTATTAACTAGAGTACTGACAGAACTGGATCCTGACAGTAATATGAATAAAACTAATGTCATGATTTTCCAAAAACACCCCAGATATCAAGAGAAAAAAATACCATTTTACTGTAATCATATCATTGAACATAGTATGAGTTATACCTACCTTGGTATAACCATAACACCATCAGGGAATTTCGACATGACACTGGATGCTCTAAAAGAAAAAGCCCAAAGAGCTCTAAATACATTTAAAAGAACATTTTATAATTTCCAAATTCCAATTAAATCTGGGGTCCACTCAGTCATCGCTATCTATACCTGTTGGGACAAACATTCAGCAGAATCTCTGCATGCAGAATTCTGCAGATTTGTTTTACATGTACACAGAAAAACACCAACAAATGCATGTAGAGCAAAATTAGGCAGATACTCACCGATAATTAACATTCAAAAGAGAGCACTCACTTTTTTAATCACCTTAAATCCAGCCCCCTAGACATCCTTCATGCCAAAGCCCTCCAAACCCAGGAGCAGAGCTCAGAACAGAGTCCCCCATGTCAGGTGATGCTGAGACTATCTGCCCCTTCTCAGACACACTCGGACCAGTCTCACACCAACACTGCTTTCCAAACACCACCCAGAGTACACCTTAACCTATAACAATGTTAAAAAAAACCCAAAACATTTGGAACAGTGGAAAGACGAAACTAAAAGCAAGAGTAGATTATAATGTTACCTGGCCCAAAAAGAGATGATGAATTGGAAGAATATCTCACAACTATCAGAGATGGAAAGCAGAGACAGATCCTAACCAAATACAGGCTCAGTATCCACCAATTAGCAATCGAAAAAGGAAAAAGGAAGACACGAGAAATCATGGTGGAAACCAAAATAAAACGGAGTATGTGGTCACTGTTTGACAGGTGAGGCTGAGACAGAAATGCACTTCCTCATCCAATGTGAACCATTCAATTAAATAAGGAACTCTTAAGCTCTGCTCTTAACAAGTTGAACTCTGTGATTTCAGATTTCAGAGCGCTTAATGAGCTCTCAGAATTAAAAATACTCCCAGGAGAAGGAGTCAGGGCAGCATATGTACTAACATAGAGAGAGTGAGTGAGACAGAGAAATTGTGTTGTGTTGTGTTGTGTTGTGTTGTGCTGTGTTGTGTTGTGTTGTGTTGTGTTGTGTTGTGTTGTGTTGTGTTGTGTTGTGTTGTGTTGTGTTGTACTGTGTTTACATTTTAGCCACCTGCTGCTTCATTGTAATGGCAGTGCTGTTGATGCTTTGTTACAATGCATCATTGCCTGTTTGTACTGAAAGACTGTTGTTATCATATTGAATGGACATTTAGGACAGTTTACCTTCTAGATTCCTCATTTGCTATCATTTTTTTAGTTCACTATTCATTTATATTTCACCATTTCTACTTTGGTCTTGTTGGGTTTTTTTTTTTTTTTGCCTATGCATCCTGGAAGAAGAAACTCTCCCCACATCTGTTGCTCTTCCTGAGGTTCTGCGTAGTTGTTGCTCATCTGAATTTTTACTTACTTTAATATGAATGCAAAGTCCTCTGGGACAAAAGTGTGATTTCAGGCTATACAAATAATATTGATGTGACTTGACTTGACTTGATGAGAGCATCCACATGTAAGCATTTCATTACACTGGCTGCAATGTGTGTAACTGTCTGTCATGATAAATGAATGTGGAACTCAGTATGGGTCCATAGTTTGTCCTGGTGCTCAGGAAGGGCCCACCTCCACAGCCCCTCTCAGCTACGGTACTGCTACTACAGCCTGATCGCCCAGCATCCACCCAACACACACACACACACACACACGCACACACACACAATCATACCAAACAGTATGTACTAATCCACAATAGCTTGTACCTATTTGCTCTTAGCACTTATTGTATTCACTCATTTAAAAAAAAAATCTCTTGCTTGCGCTTTTACTTTAGCACTGGTTTTACTCTTAGATGCTTGTTTAGATGCACTTATGACCTCTGATGACTAGTAGTTCTCCTGATTCCCTACGTTAAATGCACTTATTGTAAGTCGCTTTGGATAAAAGCATCGGCTAAATGACTGTAATGTAATGTTATGTAATGTACCTAAAGCCACATCCTATTTTTTACCTGTGACTGAAAAGGTAATTAAATTTGAGTCCTATAAAAACAATTACAGCAATACAATCCTCACCAAATAATGTATTTAGTAATTTGATGGCTTTGATGCAAGCAACGGAAGAGTCCATTGAACGCCTTAAGAAAACACGTTGATAAACACTTGGGCCAGTTTCATATGATGTCTATACAAGAGGACCAAGAAGTCATCTTACCAAGCAGTGTTTACTCGACATCCCCATTATGAAAAAAAGTAAAGTTAAGTACAAAATTCTGTAAAGTGATGCTTTGGTTGAAATGGATGAATGGTGTCTAAGATAGCTCGAATTGTAATCACTTCAATCATAAGCCCGTAGTCCTATGAGGAAAAAAGACGTGTTAATATGTGTTAATAACTTTACTTTTTGCTTAATTAAGGTCCATTTGAACACGATCTAGAAGCCAGGCCCATGCTTACTCTGCAAACAGAGAAACATTTGAATTAATGAGACTTGGACGACGAGCTACAAAGTCAGTTTAATATGCTTGCACTGTTGTATTGTCTCGTTGTTTCTCCCACTGAGCAGCACTAAGCTGCTCACGGCCTCCGCTGCTGCTGCACACAACTAGCTGAGTCAAGCATCCTTATCTACTGCCACAGAGACGGGGGGGGGGGGGCAAGACGGGGGAGACTGAGGGAGAGGGAGACTGAAGGAGAGCGAGAGGGAGGGAGCAAGCGAGAGGGATAGAGAGAGACTGAGGGAGGAGACTGAGGGGGGGATGGGGTGGGTGGGACTGAGGAGGGAGATGGGATAGGCGGGAATGAGGAGGGGGATGGGATAGGTGGGACTGAGGAGGGAGATGGGATGGGTGGGAATGAGGAGGGGGATGGGATAGGCGGGACTGAGGAGGGAGATAGGATAGGTGGGACTGAGGAGGGAGATGGGATAGGTGGGACTGAGGAGGGAGATGGGATAGGTGGGACTGAGGAGGGAGATGGGATAGATGGGACTGAGGAGGGAGATGGGATGGATGGGACTGAGGAGGGAGATGGGATAGGTGAGACTGAGGAGGGAGATGGGATGGGTGGGCCTGAGGAGGGAGATGGGATGGGTGGGACTGAGGAGGGAGATGGGATGGGTGGGACTGAGGAGGGAGATGGGATAGGTGAGACTGAGGAGGGAGATGGGATGGGTGGGCCTGAGGAGGGAGATGGGATGGGTGGGACTGAGGAGGGAGATGGGATAGGCGGGAATGAGGAGGGGGATGGGATAGGTGGGACTGAGGAGGGAGATGGGATGGGTGGGAATGAGGAGGGGGATGGGATAGGCGGGACTGAGGAGGGAGATAGGATAGGTGGGACTGAGGAGGGAGATGGGATAGGTGGGACTGAGGAGGGAGATGGGATAGGTGGGACTGAGGAGGGAGATGGGATAGATGGGACTGAGGAGGGAGATGGGATAGGTGGGACTGAGGAGGGAGATGGGATGGGTGGGACTGAGGAGGGACATGGGATAGGTGAGACTGAGGAGGGAGATGGGATGGGTGGGACTGAGGAGGGACATGGGATAGGTGAGACTGAGGAGGCAGATGGGACAGGTGGGACTGAGGAGGGAGATGGGATGGGTGGGACTGAGGAGGGAGATGGGATGGGTGGGACTGAGGAGGGAGATGGGATGGGTGGGACTGAGGAGGGAGATGGGATAGGTGAGACTGAGGAGGGAGATGGGACAGGTGGGACTGAGGAGGGAGATGGGATGGGCGGGACTGAGGAGGGAGATGGGATGGGTGTGAGATAAGAGAGAGGGAGAGAGAGAAATAATGGAAGGAAATGGTGAAGAAAGTTGGAGAGAAAGTGAAAAAAATCATAGTTGTACAACAGAATGGTGAATAAGAGTCAAAAGAACAGAGAGAGAGAGAGAGAGAGAGAGAGAGAGAGAGAGAGAGAGAGAGAGAGAGAGAGAGAGAGAGAGAGAGAGAGAGAGAGAGAGAGAGAGAGAGAGACGGGGGGATGAGGGGCAGGGGATGAAATAGATTGTCAGGGAAAGAGCAGAGGGCTGGAAAAAAGTTGAAGGAGGAGAAAATTTAGAGACGAGGGGAAGGGGAGGAATGAGAAGAGAGGGTGAGGGGGTAGATAGATGGTAGCCAGCTAAAGAAAAAGGAAAGAGAGAGGGAGGAGGAGAAAGGGGGAGTGTGACAGACGATAAGAGCAGATAAAAGGGAGCCGGTTTATATCGGAGACAGGGAGCAGACACTCTGGCAGACGTTCACAACTTGCTGTGATCCCAGGATGCTACTTGTGTGTAGAGCCACGCTCGCGCTTGTGTGTGTGTGTGTGTGTGTGTGTGTGTGTGTGTGTGTGTGTGTGGGTGTGTGTGTGTGTGTGTGTGTGTGTGTTTGTATACCATGTTTCTCTGTCACCTTGTGTCCTTGTTAATAGCTGAGTGGACTCCCTGCAGTCTTTACAGGCTGTACTGTGATTATCAACACACTACCTCTCCCTCCCTCTCTCCCTCTCTCTCTCTCTCTCTCTCTCTCTCTCTCTCTCCCTCCCCCCTTCCTTCTCCCTCACACACACAGATGTAATAGCACTCAACCACAACACAGATACCCACAATCACACACACAACCACACTCCACCTCCACATGCGCACATACAGACAGATACACACACACAGTATACACACACATTTACCCTTTCCTTCAGTAGAATCCATGTCTCCACACTGGTAGATAGATACATGGACATACTCATAGACTACACACACCATAATGTGCCTGTGTGGATGGATATATGTGTGTGTACATCTGTATGTGAATTATTCAGTGTGTGTGTGCATGAGTGTGAGTGAGAGATGATTTTCCTCCACATTCATGAATCATCTCAGTATGTCCTGCGCCATGCGGCCCTCTGTGCATGTGTGCACATATTCACTGGTTGTAGCCCCTGTGTGTATGAGGATTCCTCAGTGTGTGTGTGTGTGTGTGTGTGTGTGTGTGTGTTTCTGCTTTTAACCATCTCTCATCTATGCTGCAGAGTAGTAAATGAGTATGTCAGTGCAGCCCACGTTAACTGTTGACACTCTAATTTACTGTGGCTTCCTGTAAGACCTGTTCTGTAATATGGCTTACTGATGAAGCCACAGGAAGGGAGAGACACAGCGAGAGACAGAGAGAGACACACACAGAGAGAGAGACACAGAGAGAGAGACACAGAGAGAGACACAGAGAGAGAGACACACACACACACACACACAGACAGATAGATGGAGAGACGGAGAGAGAGACACAGAGAGAGAGAGAAAACAAATAATGTGTGTGTGTGTGTGCGCGCGCGCGTGTGTGCGCGTCTATATGTTGAGTATCCATACTAAACATGAACTATCACCATCCCTCATCCCAGATTAATGTGGTTGGTCTATGAGTTATATATATATATATATATGTGTGTGTGTGTGTGTGTGTGTATATATGTATATGTGTGTGTATGTGTATATATATATATATATGGGTAAAACTGTGTGAGGCTGTTTGTGAGACACTTGCAGCTAGTAAGGAGTAACTTTGGGGCGTTTTCTTTGAATCTGTCTGAATCTGAGTGTGTTTGTGGCGGGTTCACCATTGTGTAGACAATGTTACATTTTTCTTTGCATTTTCCAGTTTCCACATTTGTAGAAGAGAAGAAAAGAAAAGAGGGGAGGGGAGGCGAGGGGAGGCAATGGGAGGGGAGGCGAGGAGAGGAGAGGGGAGGGGAGGCGAGGGGAGGCGAGATGCTGAAAATGAAATGTAATTTTGGACAGTGATGAAAACGTGGACCAAATGCAGTCCCTTCAGTTCTCTGGAGTCATGAGCTTTCAACAGGCTGACACTAGAAATAACACACACACACACACACACACACACACACTCACACTCAACCGTACACTCCCTCACAGGGAGCACGGAGACCAGTGTCAGATACACACAGAGGTGGTGCTCCCTCTGAGATCATCACATTCTCCATGTACCATTAACCACACAGATGGAGAAGGGGAGCAGGAGAGAGAGGAGCGTGAAGAGTGGTTGTCCTCTTTTGAAAGGAAAGGAAAGGAAAGGAAAGGAAAGGAAAGGAAAGGAAGGACAATATAAGATGGAGCAGACAGATGAAGTGAGGGGGCAAAAAAAAACATTAAAATGAGAGAGACTCAGCAAAAAGAGTAGAGAAATATTGCACAATTTAAATGAAGGGATAAGGAAGGAGGGAGGGAGGAAGGAGGAGGAGCGAGAGAGAGCGTGTGACTGAGCTATCGGGACACAGACCAACAGCTAGACTGAATTATAGAGATATAGAAATACAGCACTGACAGAATGAGACATCAAAATGTCACAAAGACCAAAAAAAGCAGGGGAACAGGAGAAAACAATATAGGAAGAGGTGTGTGTGTGTGTGAGAGAGAGAGAGGGGGGGGGGGGTGGAGGGAGGGCGAGAGAGAGGGAGGGAGGGAGAAAGAGGGGTAGAGAGGGAGAGAGAGAGAAGGAAGGAGGACGAGGGAGGGAGGGGGGAGATAGGGAGAGAGAGGGAGGGAGAGGGAGAGAGAGAGAGAGAGGGCGAGAGAGGGCGAGGGAGAGGGAGGGAGGGAGAAAGGGGGGAGAGGGAGGGGGAGAGAGGGGGTAGAGGGAGAGAGAGAGAGAGGGAGGGAGGACGAGAGCGAGCGGGAGAGATAGAGGGAGAGGGGGGAGGGGGAGATAGGGAGCGAGAGAGGGAGAGAGGGAGAGGGGGCGACGGGGGGGAGAGAAGGAGAGGGGGAGGGAGAGAGAGGGGGCGAGAGGGGGGGGGGAGAGGGAGAGCGAGAGAGACTTTTTTTGTGGTGTGGTGTGGACAGGACC
>JAJHIY020000638.1:22500-105000 GCA_022114975.2 Lampris megalopsis
TGTGAAGAAAGGTAGGTGAGAAGGGAGGGAATGAGGGGGGGGAGAGAGAGAGAGAGAGAGATAGAGAGAGAGAGAGAGAGAGAGAGAGAGAGAGAGAGAGAGAGAGGGAGGGAGGGAGGGAGGGAGAGGCTGTATGGAGGCGGGCCGTGGTGCGGACTGTAATGTGATAGGCACGCGCACGCGCACATCGCGCAGAAGCGGAGCGGACTGAGCGCCGCTGCTCACTGTCACACTGAGGGCGGAGGGCGGAGGGGGAGGAACACACTGCGAGAACTGCCGAGAGAGAGAGAGAGATAGAGAGAGAGAGAGAGAGAGAGAGAGAGAGAGAGAGAGAGAGAGAGAGAGAGAGAGAGAGAGAGAGAGAGAGACCTAGCGAGAGAAGGGGAGAGAGAGGGAGCGCGCTAAACAGCGTGTTGCAGAGAATAAACGGGCAGTTTACGGAGAGTGAGGGGAGCGAGAGGCTGCAGGAGTCTTGCTGTTGCTCTCTTGCACTGAGATTTTTACGCACAGACTCAGATTTTACGGGCCGGCCTCCTCAGCGGGATCAGCTGGGTGCTCGTACTGGCTTTTTACGCACGGACAGACCGTTATTTGGGACTGTAGTACTATCTCTTGGGGAAGATCAATTTGTTTTCTCTTTTTTTCCACGTGTGATTTTTTTTTAACCAAGTTTTTGTCCTCGGATTGGAAAGACCACAGGGAGAGACTGTTGTCAGTCTACTTTTTATTTTAAAATTTCAGATCCCGGCTCTGCGTGGCACAGTCAAACTTAAGAGTACCAGATACTACCAGCACGGATGATTCTTGGTTCCTGACGTTTTCTCTCACAGACGTCCACCATAAGATCTGGCCGGTCACCGGGGCTGCGCGACCCCAGCTACTGTATATTCCCACACACGGCGTGTCTGGACCAGACCCAGCAGCGCTGCTCCCTCCGCTCACCGGCATGGATGTGTTGGCTCTAACCTTGTGTTGGGGATAGTATTTACGAGACTGAGAGAACAGAATCAGGGAAGTCGGGTTCAATAAAAGGTTGAAATCCACTATTTTAGCCTGGCTGGTATTTGCCTGTGTGCCTGACAACGGAGAAAGAAACCCACAACAGTTTTGACTGCTGGAGAGGACGGAGGGACTCTGGACAGCACACTTCTCTCTGTCTCTCTCTCCCTCTCAAAGACAAACAAACGAACAAACAAACAAAACAAAAAAAACGATAAAAAAAAAAACAAAACCAAATTAAGCCGAAGAGGGTGACTTCTTCTCACCCAGGGAAGATGGAATCGTTGCTATGGCTCTGGATGTTTGGATGCTTATTCGCTTTTCTTTTACCATCAGCTGTGGGAGCAGAGGAGGGAGGTAAGTTTGGCTCTCCGGGCTCGACTCGGTGCTCCACTTCTCCGCTCAGATCCGCGTCTCACCTACACAGCGAGCCGCCTTGTTTGAGTCTGAAACGCTCTTCCACGAGAGAGAGAGGGAGAGAGGGAGAGAGGGAGAGAGAGTTTTCGTGTTTGATCTACGTTCAGAAGTGTAGGAAGTGCATTCGTTTCCAGCGTGAGAGGGGAGATGTTGTGGGGTTAAAATGCATTATTTTCAAACCCCCCCCAGCCCCGCTGTCCCTTGAAACCTTGAAATTAAACGTTAACACGACTGAAATCTCTCAACTTTTTTTTTAGATCGTCTCTTAAAAGTAGCAAGTGGTAACCCATGGAAACGCCTATTTAGTTGTTGTTGTTGTTTAGTTGTTGTTGTTTTTTGTAGATGTTTTGACTCATTCTTGTTCTCTTTCATCCTCTGGTTACATGTTGCCGATGCTTTATCTCCGGTGTTAGTTATCCTCTACACGATGTTAACAGCCACAGACCAGATCAGATCAGACCAGATCAGATCAGACCAGATCAGATCTTCCTCTAGAGGCTACACCGGCGTTATAGGGTCCACGACTGTCCGGCAATTTAGATAGATGAGCAGATTAAACAGCCATCCTTACTTCGCTAACTTTTTATTTTTAGTCCGTGTAAATAGATAACATGACTATGTGTCGTGTTATCTATCTGGTAGTGTGTGTTATCATGTTATCTATCTGGTAGTGTGTGTTATCATGTTATCTATCTAGTAGTGTGTGTTATCATGTTATCTATCTAGTAGTGTGTGTTATCATGTTATCTAAGCGTCGCCGTTCTGTTCTTCAACTTTTCTTCATCACGGTCCATGCTTGGCGTCATCATACCGTCCTGTCTGAACGGGTTTTCGTATTTTCGTCGTTTGAAGCTATGTTGGTTCCTGGCCTTTGATGACAATGTGGATTTAAAAAAAACAAAAAGAATCTTTCACATGCGGTTTAAGTGGTTTTTCTACACATCCCGTTGATGCTCCGGCGCTGGACGCTGCGCTGAGCCGGGCTGACCCGCATCGGGTTTCTACCTCCGTCTAGCGGGGAGATCCAGCACACCGGCACGCGGGGTTGGAGGTCCGGTTCCCCCCACCGACACTGCGGCGGGCTTTCAGTGTGCGCCTCTTGTATCTCTGCGCGCTTCAACAAAACGCTATTTCACGTTTTCCGTGCGAGCCGCCATGAACGAGCCTCACGCACGGACACTGACTGATGAAACACTTCGGTGAAGACGTTTTTGGGCTTTATTTATTTATTTGTTTGTTTATTTATTTTACCAGGTTTTAGTGACTCGAAAGTGTGTTTTCATGATTGGCTCCTCATGCGAACCGCCGTTTGAGGGATTTGCAGGACATGGACACGGACATATGGACTTCCACTTATAAAGACACATCCACACATGAATAGCGTAACGAAACAGAATGATGTTCAACTTTATTTCTAGCTGAGGATGAGGCTACATTTAAAATGCCTTCCATTCGTAACATCGTGTTTATATATATATTTATTACTTTTTTTTAATCATTTTTATTTTTATTTTTTTTACCAGCCTGTGGGTTTTAGAGAGCAGGTCCCCTCACCATCCTCCTAGTGCGATACTTGAGCGATAGTTTCCAGAACGTAACATGTTTATCCTTTAATAACTCTCAGCGTCGCTATAGATCCCCCATTTGAATAGACGCGACCACACGTACACACCGCAGGTCACAAGTGTGAACGTGATTTGTGCGGGAGACACGGTGCGTCAGGAGAACAGGCTGGCGTCCATGCCACAGCGCTGCTGGCGTCAGGCTGGCAGTGGGCAATGCTGTGGCTTTCACGTGCACGTATGACAATTTAGTCACCTTGATATTGTTCATTTGAAAGTGCGAACAGTATGCTTCTATTGTGCATTTGTGTCTATTGGGTATTTGGTAACAGAATACACAGAATCAAATCTCGGTTCAAGCGACATGGCAGTTGTAACAGAGCTGCAGTCTGTTCCGGGTGCCCGCCGCGCGTCCCCCGCGTTACACGTTGCGTGTCCCCCGCGTTACACTCCGCGCGTCCTCCCGCGTTACACATTGCGTGTCCCCCGCGTTACACGCTGCGTGTCCCCCGCGTTACACTCCACATGTGGAGCAGGTCCGCTCGGCGCACCACCCGCTCTTCGACCCGAAGCGACTCCACCACGTCCTCGTCTGAGACTCAGTAGCCACGCTGCTTAAAGGAGTCTGTGGCCCGACCACACCAGAGGCACGTCGCAGTTAACAAGGGCAGGCAACTCGTACACGGACACACAGATTGGCAGTGGCGTGCTCGCGCGCGCAATTCTTGGTTTTGTCCAGATTTTGGTGGCGATCGTTTTTCTTTTCTTTTCCTAAATTCGTTAGATTTTGGGTAGTTGGTTATATAGTACTCTTTTAAGCCACAGTACATAACTTGTGTCCACCTGGCACTATTAACGTTTTTTTTGGGGGGGGTTATGGGGCTAGTTTTTTTTAAAATAAATTAGTTGAATTGGAGCTTTTACTACTTGATTTAGTGCAACTTCGCAAGCCAAGGCCCGGGGTTTCACAGATCTCATGACTTGGATCGAGGGCCTCGTCTGCCAAATGTTTTTTTGGCGGAAAGCAGTGCACAGGCTGCCGGAGTCATTCCTTTGCATTTATTCTCTGTATTTAGTGAAGAGATATGTCTGGGGCGATTGCTATCTTAAAATATTCTTTCAGCCAATAAAACCGATTCTGAAAACGCCACCATGAGATTATACTGCTCAGTAACCGACAAATGTTATTAGAACAATAACTTTTTTTTATGAGTCTTTAACCGTTTAATGCGCCAAATGTTCTAAACAGCATCCACACACTCGTGTTTTCCAATGTGTTGCAAACTAAAAGAAGTTACATTCATTTAAACGTTGCATGAAATTTAGTTTAGAAGTACAGAAAGACAATTTAAAGACCTTTTAGGGATCTTCTTCTGCCCCTTGAAAAATCATTGCAACACACACACACACACACACACACACACACACACACACACACACACACACACACACACACACACACACGGGGCAGAGGGCTCTTTAGGTTAAGCCTATTTGTAGTAACCCTTTAGAGATTGTTTTTTAGTTATGATGTGCCTATACTCTTATATCCTGAGGGAAGATTGGGAGAGAGAGAGACAGAGAGAGACAGAGAGAGAAAGAGAGAGAGAGAGAGAGAGAGAGAGAGAGAGAGAGAGAGAGAGAGAAGAAAGAGAGTGAGAGAGAGTAAGACAGAAAGGAGGAATAGATTGAGAGACAATGGAAAGACTGGAAATAACAGACAGACAGACAAAGTGGCATAAACAGTGAACAAAGTAAAAGAGTGATCCTTTTTTCCCTGTGTTTGATCCTCTTCCCTCAGTCCATCTGATCACAGCTGTGCCTGCAGGGGAGATAAACAGACATAATTGGCCACTCAAGACCACCTGTCTCACTCTATACCGTCTCTTCTGATACATGTTGGCTGATGAAACATGTTTAGCATGATACAGTTGCTGTTAGGTACACTACGTATTAGCATTAGCAAGGCTGTATTGCTCTCAGCAACGCTCTGGGCACTGGTTTCCATGCCTCTTACTTGGCTAGTCCAGTCAAAACATCCTATAAAAACAAAAGTGGAAGACCGCGCACTTCTCTCATGCAACATTTTTGAACTTTTATTAGACATTGTTGATCTGGGGGTCGGTGCACTTCACTCCTGACTTGGCCCAGCTGTAGCAAATGTGATTTCACGATGATAAAAACCATTCCGGACGCTCTGCATGCCCGCTGGTGTGGTGTTTGTAGGAAGCAGGCCAATTATCTGGGGATTGGTTCGGGGGCAAGAAAAATGAGGAGCTGCTCATCTTGACGATAAGCGCCCGTTTAAAACGAACCTCTCTCTGCCTTTATATACGTATGTGTGGGCGTGTGAACAGATAAGACCTCAAAGGGGACTCGAGCACCTGCAGAGAAGGTTTATTTTAATAAGTAAATCAGTTCCTGTTTGCGCACAGCCTGCCCTGCTGAACAGATACTGATTGAATCAAAATATATGGTCGGGAGATTGGTGCTCCGGGTGATATCCCCTGCTCCCTCCGATATCCTCTCCCCCTCCGATATCATCTACTCCCTCCGATATCCTCTGCTCCCTCCCTCCTGGTTTCCTGCGGCAGCAGCGAGCAGTGTGGGCACCGAGCCTCAATATGGGGAAAGAACGCACGCACGCGACAGCGTGAGTCAGTGTGACGCGTTACGTCGAGGCAGACTTCAGGTATCGTGGCCAAACAAAGTCTAGATAATCTAAACTGTTCATTTTCGTTCTATATTGATATCGATGCGATTTGTGGACTGCTCAGCACTACTTGGCAAGAAGAGTCTACGTAAGCTATCAGTTTTAGCAGCTCGAAATGTGCCAGCTAGCTATCGTTAGCGTTGATGCTTTTTTTTGCTAGTAATGTGGGAATCAGTGGAACATGGTCGAGTTCTTGTGTCGCATCCACTGGATTTACTAGAACGGCCCCATAGCGCCGCACCACAGCGGTTTTAATTATTGTCTCGATAGCTAGTTAGCTAATGTAATAGGCTAGCTTGCTAACGTTAACGCTCTCTCTCTCTCTCTCTCTCTCTCTCTCTCTCTCTCTCTCTCTCTCTCTCTCTCTCTCTCTCTCTCTCTCTCTCACACACACACACACACCCATACACAGAAAGTCAAGAAAATAAACGTTCTCTCTATATATCTTGATCATTAGATCACACATGTTGACTGGGGTCTTCTGGTAGGCATACAGGCTTATGGACTTAAACACTAACTGCACAATTTTGATTGTAGGCTTCTAACTTAATAACCATTCATTCTACTGGATTGTTGTGGGGAATGCTCAGATCTTCATCAGTGACAGCCTACATACAGGCCTCCTCCCTCTACTGTGACAGGAAGGCATAGCAGGTACATCGTTATGAAAAACCATCAGTGTATCTTTATCTTTGTCACCATTAGTCAACTTGTCACCATCAGCTCATTTTCTATATAGTTAAGCAAGTGAGGGTGTCAGTTAGATGGCTAGGTAAGAGTTGGGCTGGTTAACACGTGAGGGGGATTTGCTGAAATACACTATTTCTTTGTATGTATTAACTGTCATTTAGCAGCGTTTGAACCAACATCAGTCATGGGTTTGTTTTAAATATATAAATTTTAATATCCCCTTAACGGTGTCACAAAAATAGTCATTCCAGACATTTTTTTTATCATTTACAAAAATCGCCTTTTATGAATTGGGCCCCTGCCCCTCTAACATCCTCTGTATGTCCCAGTATGTGTGTGTTTAGCAGGTAGCAAGAGAAGCCTGCTGGAACGGTGGGTATGTTAATTTGTGAAAGTTGTTTAGAGCTGTTGCTTTCAGGGAGGGTGAAAATGGGGTTTTCAGTGGCTGGACTGATGGAGTGCTAAACCATATGCTTTGTTAACAAACCTTTCACAAGCTTAGATTGCTGTGTCCAGTGTGTCCTTCCATCAACAGTGCCTGAACTTTGTCATGATATGATGTTTTACTGTTGACCCAAGACAAAGTGTAGGGGGAAACCCTATGGTATAATGTATAGTCGGGATAGTGGACTTTTGCAATGCAAAGAGTGTGATTGTTTTGGTTTTTTTTTCCTTTTTCTTTTTTCTAGTTTCTGGTTTGGTAGCACACCCTTTTTAGTCCGGCATTCGTGCACACCCCTTTTTAGTCAGGCACCCTTTTTAGTCAGGTACTTGTAGCTTAGGGGCTTGCCTTTCTTGATGAACCATTACATGAGTCTGGGTCATAATGTGTTGTAAGCCTCAGGTAAGCATCAATAAACCAAACCATCCATGTCATTTTCACAAAATAGGGTTTGTTCAATTTACACTGTATTGGCCCCTGCCATTAGAGCAGTGACGCCTAATACCGGGCAGTGGATAAATCAATTGTTAACCAAAAATATTTGAGATTTTGTCTTTAATTAAAATGCGCTATTTTTTTTACACACAACCTCACAAGCTGCTGACTCAAACTTTTACATACAAATTGAACTGAACCTCTGGTCAATTTCATATTTTAATTGGGCAAATTATCTGCAATGTTGCGTTTTCATGGATTTTTTTTTTTACAGGAGACATTTTTTTTAACAGTTCTAAAAAAATTTTGGGTGAACCAGCCAGCGGGGCCAGCCCCACAACCCGTGACTTGTCAGTGGATGACCAAGTTGGAGTGATTGAAAGAACAAATTACATGATTGGGCCGCCGGATCAGGTGACCCACTACATCACTAAAGTTACACAATTGGTCGATCGGCACAGCGGTTCCAGCTAATTTCAAATGTATCGCGTGCTAACGCATGGAATATGTTGCTGCTCTTTCCATATCCGGTTAGGTACCGTAACAGTCCAGCATAGAGCAGAGCAGGAGAGAAAACAGCTCTCCGTGTGCTGAGAGTCATGAGGCAGAGCACACAGTTGGAGCACCCCAAATAACGATCACTGACAAAACACTCGATACAGAGTGAGTCTTAGAGAAACGACAGACATCCGCAGATAGATGTTGTGCGCTAACGAACGGAATTCAGTACATTTTAACAACAAATATTACTGGGACCGCAACAGAAAATTGCAGATGAATATTTAATATCCAGGAATTAACATTAGAGACAACGCCACTGACTATTCTTGTTACAAATTGGCCACAATTTCGAATACTGACCCTACACAGTCCAGCCATGTGCTAGGTCTTGACTGAGTCTTGTTCTTCAGATATCTATCGATCTATCTATCTATCTATCTATCTATCTATCTATCTATCTATCTATCTATCTATCTATCTATCTATCTATCTATCTATCTATCTATCTATCTATCTATCTATCTATCTATCTATCTATCTATCTATCTATCGGATTTGAGTGGCATCAGTTCATTATGTCTATGAGTAGATGAGTTGTACAAAAATAATGTGATTTTTTTTTTTTTTGCATAAAATGAGAGGATGGTACCCTTTCTGCTTCAGGATAAAACAGTTTCTCCTGTCAGTTATTTGACAGGAAGAGTAGTTTTTGCAGCCAAATGCTGATCACATCCAGAATGCCTGTTTTCAGTTGGCTATGTAAACATGTAGCCCAATAACCACTACCTCCTCTTCCCTCTCTCTCTCTCTCTCTCTCTCTCTCTCTCTCTCTCTCTCTCTCTCTCTCTCTCTCTCTCTCTCTCTCTCTCTCTCCCTCCCGCTTGCTCTCTCTTTTACAGGAAGAACATTCACAATTACTAGCTCCTAACAGGCTGTTGTAATTGTTGTAATTACAGTTATCATGTCATTACTAAACTGTTGGTTTTCCAGTATCTTTGGTAGCCACTGGTAATGACTGGAGTAATTAGAGAGGTGGTGGTGGTAGTGTGTGTGTGTGTGTGTGTGTGTGTACCTGTTAGTTTGTGCTCTGCTCATTCATTGCATGTAATGTTTGTGTGTGTGTCCACATGTGGGTGCGTTATTTGTGCTAGGTTGTTCTCTGTATGTAACCCCATGTCTGATTCCTCATGTGCCTGTATCTGTATTTGTATGTGTGTGTGTGTGTGTGTGTGTGTGTGTGTGTGTGTGTGTGTGTGTGTGTGTGTGTGTGCGGTTGTCTGTCCAGACAACTGCTTATGTGATTGTGCATTTGTACAAGCACAAATGGTGCTTGTACATTCTTTGTACACCCAATTATAGCTTTATGATTCATTTGTGTGTATGTGTGTGAGCCTTTCTGTGTGTGTTTTAGTGTGTGTGAGTGCATGAGTGCTTTGCGTGTTCACACAGGTATTTGTGTGTGTGTGTGTGTGTGTGTGTGAGTTAATGTGCACTTGTGCATGTTTTTGTGCATAAATATGTGTGAGTGTACATGTCTGTGTCTCCTAAAGTGTATGTGTTAGTCCATAATTGCAGGGCGTCCTCATGTTTTACGCTGTGTTATATTTACGAGTGTGTGTTTATATTCCCGGGTACCTCCTGTTGTGTGTGTGTGTGTGTATGTGTGGTGTGTGTGTGTGTGTGCCAAAGCTTCCGTGTCCTCAGTGGTGCAGAGTGAGGCCACAGGTTGTTCTGCTTTCTCTTTCCCTTCACACTGAATCATCCTGTTGTTTTTCCCTTTTTCACGGCGTCCTCACCCCCCCCCCCCCGTCATCCGAGCTCCTTTTCTTTCTGCACATCTCCATTCACCAACCTTTTCTCTCGATCCGCTTAGGAAACCCCTCTCGACCTTCGCTTTTTCTCTCTGTTCCGCTACCGCGGGAAAATCTTTTTTGCTTTTCTCTCCGCCTCTGGTCTTTCGTTCTGTCGTCCTGCGCTCTCTAATTTGGTATCTTTTGCACTTATTCTATCGTTTTCTCTCAAAAGGCTGTAGAAGTACTCTTGGAAGTCCATTCATGTATACTGCTCCAGGAACTCCATTTAAAACAGTATTTTAAAACGAAGGGGGGACAGGGTTGTGCAATTGTGCAGGATCTTCTCTTTTGTGTTGTGCACCTCCCCCCCATTTCACCACCTCTCACCTTGTTATAGCATCCAACTATCTGTCTAGCTAAACTCTCTTTCAGTATATCTGTCTGGTTCTGTCCATCTCTTTCTCTCTCTCTCTCTCTCTATCCATCTGTCTGTCTACCCATGCATTGCCCTGCCCTCTTTGACATAGGTCATCCCTATCCTGTCCCCCTTCTTTCTACAAGATACATTCTTTCTTTCCCGTCATACTCTTTGATTCTTTGATTACCTTTCAGTAACTTTATTGCGTTGTTCTCTTTCTCTGGTCACTTTTCTTTCTTTTTATCCGTCAAAGAAGTTTTATTCTTGTCCCGCCATCTTTGCTTTGGTCTTTCACCTGTCATTTCTACTCCCCCCTCCTCCCCCCGTCTCTGTCAGAGGTGCACATCTGTATCCTTGTCAGAGTTCTGCATCTTTCACTCCGATCCCCTCGCTCTCTCCGTCTTTCAGATCCCACAGAGTTGAGGCTATAAAGGGAGAAGGTTTTTCTTTATTTTGCTTCAGCACACTCATCCCTCTTTTTCATAGCCCTTTGTCTTTCATGTCTCTATCCGCCAACTCTTTTTATGTCTCTCTGTTCCTTTGTATTTTAACACCACCCAACTCCCTCTTTCTTTTCCTCCCTCTCACTCACTCGCTTTCTGTAGTTTTCCACCGTGGCTTAATGCAAGGCACCTGGAGAAGTGCACGACCCCACCTGTGTGTGTGTGTGTGTGTGTGTGTGTGTGTGTGTGTGTGTGTGTGTGTGTGTGTGTGTGTGTGTGTGTGTGTGTGTGTGTGTGTGTGTGTGAGAACGTGCATGTGTGTGTGTGTTTATCTTTAATTTCTGTCCAGCTAGCTTTTCTGAGCTGCTGACTTTCTACTTTCTGATTATTAGAGACAGATGTTGTGGCTATACTCTCTCTCTTTCGCTCTCTCTCTCTCTCTCTCTCTCTCTCTCTCTCTCTCTCTCTCTCTCTCTCTCTCTCTCTCTCTCTCTCTCTCTCTCTCTCTCTCTCTCTCTCTTTCTTTCTCTCTCTCTCTCTCTCTCTCTCTCCACACACACATATCAAATATGACTATGCAATGTTGACAGCTTTCTAAAAGATGCATTGGAAAATTTTCAAGAGGAATAGAAACCAAGGTTAAATTGGGTCCTTTTAATCACAGTTAAGCTAGTGAGCAGTACATTGGCATAGAGGGTAGTGCCTGTGTCTCAGTAAAGGTCCTGGTCCTGGGTTCAATCCCTGTGGTTGCATGTATCCTACATGTTCGCTTTTGGGTTTCTTTACACAGTTATACAGACACGTGTTACGTGTTTCTATATTATTATTAACAGGTATGAAGGGTATTTGAGTGGTTGTATGTGTGGGTGCCTTGATGGACTCACGACCTGTCCATCCCCGATCCACAATCCTCAGTTGGATTTTGTGGTTGCAGAAAATGAATAGATTGTAATTGCTGAAATATACCACATTTGCCAGACTATAAATCGCTGTATTTTTGTTATTTGTCTGGCTGGTCCTGCGGCTTATATTCCAACGCGATTTATTCAATGTAATTTTTTCGGACGAATACACTGCATTTCAGCTAAGGCCACTAGATAGCACTGTTTAATCACGTGACTCGATTGGAAATTAAAACCAGCATATGAATGCGATATATACACCAATATGTTTTTTTTCCTTGCAACAACGCTTTTTTTTTTTTTTGCTAAGTGCTACTTATACACTAGTGCGACTTGTAGTCCAGGAAATACGGTAAGCCTCACTGATGATGTTCCGTTGTGAAGTATCTGCTAACACAGCTGTGCCATTGATGCTATGAGGCCATTCAACCTTGCTTTAATAATGACACATTCATAAGGACTCACTGGCCAAGGCTTTAGTGCTCGTAAACAGTGATGAGTAATAAGCCGAATTGCCAAATTGTAGTCTCTGTGATAAGCTCATTGACACTTCTTCTTTTGCTCTCTCTCTCTCTCGCTCTCTCTCTCTCTCTCTCTCTCTCCAACTCTCTTTCAAACGCACACTCGTGCACAAACGTTCACACACGCATGCACATTGACACACTAATGCGTTTGGCTTTGCTTTTGGAAACGAATGTGGCACATTAGCAAAGTTTTTCAAGAACTTGCAAAGTGATGAGGACAGGCTGAGAAGTGTCTCTTCAGAGGCAAATCAAACTCCCTGCTCGCAGAGGAAATTAATGTGTAAGAACGTTAAGAAACAAGGTCAGAAGATTTGCATTTCAGGCCAACAAACAAGAAACCAGATTAATCTTGCAAGGGAACTTCAAGCATGCGAGTATTTGGTGCCTTGTGTGTTTGTTTGCAAACGCTTGGTGCTCTCGTCCTCGCATGTTTATGAGCAAGTATTGACGTTTATGTCTGCGTGCTTCTGTAGCGTTGTGTGTGTGTGTGTGTGTGTGTGTGTGTGTGTGTGTGTGTGTGTGTGTGTGGGTGGGTGGGGGTGGTGGGACGGGTGAAAAGTGCTGAATTGGTGTTATCAGGATGCAAGGCTAAACCTAGCAGAGGGGCATAAATAATGCATTGACCTGTCTTATATCCCGGCTTGACTGCTTAGCACCGTTTACCCCCGTTTAGGGTGTGATTTTGTGTGTGTGTGTGTGTATGTGTGTGTGTGTGTGTGTGTGTGTGTGTGTGTGTGTGTGTGTGTGTGGTCTGAATACAGAAACTGTACCTCTAAGCTGGGGAGGGGGATAATCGCTGTTTAGCATTGTGGGTTTGTGTATTTGTGTGAAGGCAAGGTTGGAATACAACTTACGTCTGGGCGATCACGGTATGGCTGTTGCTGGAGGCACCGCTATCGTGTGACATCTTGGGTCGAGAGGCATGAAAAACGGAGAACGGGAAACACAGAAAGAGAAGGAGAGAGTATTTTTTTGATGTAACGCTGCGGCTAACACAATGTGTCGTATAAAAAATGCAGTCTGATAAAGCTGCAAGCACACCTGGGCAGACTGGAAGACTGGCCGTTATGCTGCTGAACTGCTTAGCTTTGCTGTGCTGTTTTCTACAGACAGCGAGGTGTGAATCAGCAAAATACCCCCGTCAAATCAACACAGTTGTAACTTTCATACTGTCATGCTGTTTTTTGGTTTTTTTTGGTTTGCTTTTTACCCTCTCTCCTTCACCTCACCTTCTGCCTGTACAGTTTCTGCTGGTTGGTCTTCCTATCTCGCTCTCTATTTCTCTCGGTGTCGTTCCAACTTGTTTGATCGCCCTTGACATTAACCTGAGCCTTTTGTCAATTCAGCACCACCTCTCTGATTACACACTCACACCGACACACCGACACACACACACACACACACACACACACACACACACACACACACACACACACACACACACACACACACACACACACACAGAGTTTTCATGCAGGATGTAGGTTAGGATTAGGTTTTCTCTTGTTATCTCAGGCTCGCTCTCTCGCTCTCTCTGTTTCTCTCTGTTTCTCTCTCGTTCTCTCTTTGCCTCTTTCGCGCTTGCTTTTTTCTCTCTTTCTCTAACACCCCAATTTGGATCCCATTTAAATCTCAGGTGTGACACTGCAGGAACTCCACATTATGATAGCTGATGGACTTGGCTTCTGCTTGGAATGATTTTGTGTGAATGTGCGTATGTACGTAGCTGTGTGTGTTTTTGAGCAAGGCATGTGTCAGGTGATGCAACATGTTTAAACAGTTGCTACCATCAAGCTAACAAACAAGAGGAAGTGATGTAATCCGTACGTTCATTGCTGCTGCTGTGTCACTTCCTGAACTGTGATGATGATGATAATCGCAACAACTCTGCCTGTATGTGTTTATGTGTGTGTGTGCGTGTGCATGCGTGTGTGCGTGTGCATGCATGCGTGTGCAAATACAAGCATATGCAAGTCCATGCTTTTGTGCAGAGATTGATAGAGTTTAGTAGCAATGCAGACACAGAAGTATACACACACGGTGCCTTGTCGCTACACTACATTATTAGCGTTCATCACACACTCGGAGGTACTGTCTTTTTAGGCTGTTGAACAGAGGAGAGAGGAGGAGTCGAAGATGAGCGGACAGGACCATGAGAGGGGAGGTAGAAGAAGAAATATATTGCGTCCATAGGGTGCAGGCAGAGATTTTCGCAGTAACTCCACATGGCTTGTTTGCAGCAATAGCAGGAGAGAAGAGCTTGTCTGGAAAAGCAATAACAGTTAATTCACTTTGCTAGATTCTTATCCTAGGACGCTGTCTAATGAAAACATACTTTTATTCCTGTTGACTAGGGACCTATAGGAACAAAAAAACAACCTTTTTGGGGCCTAAAGCTGTAGTTAAAGAAACAAGGGTTTTAACAACAGCGTTTCACTGTCATGTGAAAAAACATGTAGCTTTAATTCTGGCGATTTCTTAAAACGGGTTCTCATGTGCCTGTGTGGCATGAGCAAGTTTCACAGCCCAATGCAACAACAATGAAATTCAATTAAATCCAGCAGATACAAAGTGTGTTGTCCGTTTTTCAAAGCCATCTAAAATTTGTCCATTCATTGTCAATACCTGCTAAAGCCAAGTCGGGGGTGATGGAGAGCTGGAGCATATCCCAGCAAGCACTCTGGAGGGAGACCCTGCACAGGTTGCCAGTCCATCACAACGCCCACGAGTCCAACTGCTTGCATGCCATTCATACCTACGGACAATTTACCCAACACATGTCTTTGGACAATGGGCGCAAACCCAGGAAAACACGGGGGAGAACATGCAGACTCCACACAGAAAGGCTGGGACCTGGGACCCTGGTGCCACAGGCCAACGGTGCTAAGCCCGAAGCCACTTTACCAGCCTGCGTGTCAAATCAGTTTTTGTTCATTCCTAACCAGTTTCTCAGGCATTTTGGCGATACAATTTGTTGTTATTTTCACCCGACAGCAGCGTGAGGAATGGTTGCTCCCGCGGCGCCTTCCCAGGTATCCCCGTTTCCCGTGTTTTCTGTCAGAAACACAGTTAGCCAACCAGTGCCTTGAGTCGTGTTTGGCTTGGGCTGCCCTAAGATTCCTGAGCGGTTAAACACTGATCCAGGTGGTTTTGGGATCTGTCGGAGCCAGAGGAGGTTACATGTGGTTTGTAAGTCTCCGTGTTACTTTGTCACCAGGGAGACAAAAAACAGAAAGGAGGAGATTGGTAGAATGGATTAGTTGGCTCACAGCGTGAGTGAGGAGGGGAAGTTAGGGGGAGAGAGAGAGAGAGAGAAAAATAATCGGTAATTGTTTACAGGCACTGTGAGGTGGACGCCAGAAATAGATGCCAAAGTGTCAATCATACTCTGTGTGTTTGTGTGTTTGTATGTGTGTGTGTGTGCATTGTGTGTGTTCTGACCTAATCTTCACCTCCATCATCCCTTGCTGAGCCTCCAAACGGATCCAAAGCAACTCTTTGTGGGGACGCTGTAGTTTGTAAGTGTGTAAGTGTATGTGTGCGTGTGTGTGTGTGTGTGTGTGTGTGTGTGTGTGTGTGTGTGTGTGTGTGTGTGTGTGCGCGCAAGTAAATGTAAGCACCCTTCTACAATGAGATCCTGGTGTATAAATGTGTGTTTGTGAATTTGCATGTGGCACACAGATATGTTTTAGGCGGAGCACTTAGGAAAGTGTGTATTCTATGAGAACAGGCATGTGTGGTTGTGTTGTTGTGTGTGTCTGCTTGAATTTGTGTGCATGCAAGGATATGCGCATGGATACGTGCGCATCTGCTCGCAGAGTAGGCTTACAGTGGCTAGTCTATATATAGAGTGAAAACATGTTGAATTCTGCTCACTAGTGTTACTTGGCTGTGTTCTCCCTACTCATTAAAGTGGCAATGGATATACTGCCACAACCCGTGGGGGTCGATTACAGCACAAACCGTGTTTCAGGACTGGCTGACAAAATTCTCGGAGTTTTCTCAGCCATTTCAAGGGCACATGGAGGCATGATGCAGGAAAAAATTGCTCAAGTGGTTTAGATAGCTGCTACTGTTTTTCCAAGCAAGAGTGCTTGAGGATTTGTTTCCAAGAATCCCCCTCTTCCACAGGGGGGAGGGGGGAGCTGTTGTTGCAAAGGAGGTTTACTTTATCCCACTAATCTGACACATGAACTCTCAAATTTGATTCTTTGTTTAAATTTGCATTTTACTGGAAGATTATGGACACATATATGCCTGTAACATAGGTGCTACTTTTGTTAGATCCCCCCCCCACCAATTGTATCCGTCCAATTACACCGCTCTTCTGAGCTGTCCCGATTGCTGCTCCACCACCTCTGCCAATCCGGGGAGGGCTGCAGACGACCACATGTTTCCTCCGATACACGTGGAGTCGCCAGCCGCTTCTTTTCACCTGACAGTGAGGCGTTTTGCCAGGTGGACTTTAAAAATTTTTTATTTAACCTTTATTTAACCAGGAGGATCCCAGTGAGATTACAAACCTCTTCTTCAAGGGAGACCTGGCCAAGATAGGCAGCACAGTTAAAAAATCACACAGTTGCAAAATTACATATTTGGAAGCACGAACAAAAGACAAAAAAAATTAGAAAAAAAGTAAAATACAAGCACTTAGTGCAGGAATAGGCAAGATGGTCCAGAAAGGTCCGGTGTGGGTGCAGTTCTTTGTTCCAACCAAGGAGTTACACACCTGAGTCTACAAATCAAGGTCCTTAACAAAGACTATTGGTTGACTAATAGAAATAGGTGTGTAACTGCTTGGTTGGAACAAAGACCTGCACCCACACCAGACTTTTCTGGACCATGTTGCCTATCCCTGAGTCTTAGTGCATGGGAGGATCACACTATTCCCCCCCAGTTCCTCCTCCCCCTGAACAGGCACCCCAACCGACCAGAGGAGGCGCTAGTGCAGTGACCAGGACACATACCCACATCTGGCTTCCCACCTGCAGACACTGGCAATTGTGTCTGTAGGGACGCCCGACCAAGCCGGAGGTAACATGGGAATTCGGTTCTGGCAATCTCTGTGTGGGTAGGCAACGCCATGCCACCCGGACGCCCCTACTTTTGTTAAATTTAACAAATCGTGACTGATTCTCAAAAGACGTAACTACCACTGAACATTCATAGCTAGCGTGGTCAATCAAAGGACAGACAGAATTGTGCACAATAGACACTACAGATCTCAGACAATCAAGCTGTGTACCATGAACGTGTAATGGGTTGGTTGTCATTGATATATATGTTTGAATATACATGTTACCCACTTATGGCAGTGTACATCTGTGGCAGTGAATGAGTGACATTGTGCCTGGCTGGACTCTGACATGTGGTGGGTGATGAGTGTATCCGCTCTGTGACAGGATCTCTGTGGACCGAGGAGCTTAATTCAACTATTGTGATGTGTAATACTGGGGGTGTACATGTGTGTGGGTGTCTGTGTGTGTATGAATGTTTGAGTGTGTTTCAGAGTCTTCCGGCCTACGAATAGAGTCTTTGTGTGTCGCCATGCTGAGCTGACCCCTTGACACCACGGACGGACCTATGTGCACACACATACATGGTTTCACACAAATATCAAACCTGACTTATTTCCCTTCCTATCCCCCCCCCGGCTCATCTCCACATTTGATTCATAACGTTAATACTGTTATGATCTAAAATGTGCATGGTTAAACGATGTAAAAGTCATCACCATGACCTGGAAGAAAAATGGTTGCAAACTGGTACATAGATAATGTTGCCGTACCATCCATGACAACCAGACAATAGACTGAGTGCTGAACCCCGGATCAGAACATTTTGACAAACGAGATCTGAATCTACTGCTTAGAGACACGTTATTCCACAAAGTGTCTGATCGGATCAGTCTATCTCTGTTTTCTTTATTTTGATCTATTTAAAAAAAAAATGTTGCTGTCTCTTGACTGTCTATTCTTTGCTTCTCTTATTTGCAATGTCACCCAGCACTTGAATCTTTTTTCCCCCTTTAAAGATCTTTGGTATCGCTTTACTTTGCGATGACATGTATGTTAACTTGCAGAAAGATATTATGGGTTTTGTTGGTGCTGTGACAGTTTAGCCACTCCCGTCCAGCCCAAACTTTTATAGCCGTTACCGAATCATTTGTTTGCCATGAATGATTTCCCATTGGTTAATTAATGCACAGGTCAATGGACTGTGATGACCATTAGATAATGATGGCTCACTATATTTTTTAATCTCTCTCTCTCTCCGTTTCCCCTTTCAAAGCCTCTGAGCCATGCGGTGGCATACTGGATGCCAGTGATGCCGGCTATATCACCACCCCCGGCTACCCGCTGGAGTACCCCCCCCACCAAAACTGTCGGTGGATCATCACAGCCCCAGAGCCCTCCCAACGCATTGTGCTCAACTTTAACCCCCACTTTGAGATCGAAAAACTGGACTGCAGGTAAGGAAAGGACTGGAAGGTGTTGGATGTTTGGATGGATGGACAGATGGATGGGGGAAAAATTCTACCTAGTTTTTCTTAAACCTCTAAAAGAGGTTCAAAGAAGGTTGAATCAGTTCATCCGGACACAACATTTATTGATAGAAACGTTTCATCTCTCAACTAAGTGACCTCTTCAGTCTAAACTGACTGCAGGTATCCCCATCCTCTTATAGTAAACAGTACCGTACAATACAGTGGCATAACGACTGAAACCAACAACCAGTTTCATATGCAAATATGGGTGTGACCATTAACTAGAGTTTCAATGGTCACACCCATATTTGCACATGAAACTGGCCATTGGTTTCGGTCGTTATGCCACTGTATTGTTTATAAGGGGTGGGATACCTGCAGTCAGTTTAGACTGAAGAGGTCACTTAGATGAGTGATGAAACATATCTGTCAATAAACGTTGTGTCCAGATGAACTGATTCAGCCTTCTTTGATTTTCTTACCTGGATAATTAAGACATTATTGTTAAAACATAATTATCAAGACATTTTAAAAGAGGTTGTTAGACCCATTGTGGATGTGAGTACATTAAGTATAAATGGAACTGCTTTTCCAGCTCACATACTTTGCCTATTTGCTCCTGTTAAAACATTACTACGTCCACACCGAAGCTGTGTAGAAAGCAAGATAAAGTCAGGAAAATGACTTTTCATACGGCACTGGAAAGCCCCGGTAAAGTTCAATCAGATTTCTATTTGGCTGCCGAAGACACGTTTTGTTTTTTTTGTTTTTTTTACTTACGTTTTTATTAAGTTTTCAAAAAGATATAAACAGAACAGTACAATAACATCAACACAAAAAAGAATACAGTAAAATATACAGATAGAAATAATAATAAAAAAAAACCAAACAAAACATAACAATAAATAGTTGCCTAATTAAAATATTTGTTTGAATATTGAAGACAGTTTTGATGATAGGTGTTGAATACAATTTGGAAAATTCAATCTGGATACAAGTGGCATAAAACGCCTGGTGCAAATGGGCCTTTGTAGGTGTATGTATGTATACAGGCATGGATGGATGTTTATATTTGGATGGATCATTTTTTTAACACATCAGTTTTTGTAAATTAATGCAAGAATGGCTAGATTGATGAATTTGAAAGGAATTTGAAGCTTATCATGGTGGTCAGGAGAGGAAGGGAAGAAGTGTAAGAGGTGTGTGTGTGTGTGTGTGAGAGAGAGAGATGTAGAGAGAGAGAGAGCAAGAGAAAGTGAGGAGCATTTTAGCAACAGAGAAGATGAGGAGAAATGGGGGAGACTTAATCAGCCTCTCAGAGATAGCGAAGCTGTGAAATCATTGACAGTCTTTTCAGTGCCATATACTTCTCTTCCATGTCATAGTGTATACTTATTTGTATCTCTTGCTCCTTTTTCCTCTCTCTCTCTCTCTGTCAGTCGGTCTCGGTGAGGGGTGGTGTGTGCATTCAGTAAACCTTGGCCCACTCTCCTCCCTGTTTCTTTGGCTCTAGCCGTCCCATAATAATCACTCAGGGATCTGCCTCCGTCCCTTGTCTCTAATTAACAACAACACATTTACAATTCTGGGACGCTTTTTGCACATTGACAGAATTAGCCAAGATTAGCGGATTTGTGGTCTGTCCATCACTCCTCTGCAGGTTTGCTGTTTCTGCTGTTTGGAGTAGAAGCAGACCGACTGGCAAACACAAAGATGTGCAGACAGAAAGGACAGTGAAACATCCAGGCTAAAATGTACGTATAAGCAAAGCTAGGTGAAGAGACAGAATAAAAGACAGACAAGAGACAGACAGTCTACATGTGTTTGGTGGACTTGGAGAAGGCGTACGACCGTGTATCCCGGGGCACTCTGTAGGGGGTACTGCAGGAGTATGGGATACCGGGGCAGTTGCTACAAGCCATCCAGTCCTTGTATATCCAAAGTGAGAGCTGTGTCCGTATTCTCAGCACAAAGTCAAACACGTTTTCGGTGGGTGTTGGACTGCGCCAAGGTTGTCCCTTGTCTCCGATTCTGTTTGTGATATTCATGGACAGGTTCTCAAGGCGCAGCCAAGGTGAGGAGTGTGTCCATTTTGGGAACCTCAGAATTGCATCTCTGCTCTTTGCAGATGATGTGGTTTTGTTGGCTTCATCAGAACGCAACCTCCAGTGCGCACTGGGGCGGTTTGCAGCTGAGTGTGAAATGGCCAGGATGAGAGTCAGCACCTCCAAGTCTGAGGCCATGGTTCTCTACCGGAAAATGGTGGATTGCTCGCTTTGGGTTAGGGATGAGTTGTTGCCTCAAGTGAAGGAGTTCAAGTATCTCAGGGTCATGTTCACGAGTGAGGGTAAGATGGAGCGGGAGACTGACAGATGGATTGGTGCAGCATCAGCAGTAATGCGGACGTTGTACCGGACCATTGTGGTGAAGAGGGAGATGAGCCGGAAGGCAAAGCTCTCAATTTACCAGTCAATCTTCGTTCCAATCCTCACCTATGGTGATGAGCTTTGGGTAGTGACCGAAAGGGTGAGATCGCGGATACAAGTGGCTGAAATGAGTTTCCTCTGTAGGGTGTCTGGGCTCAGCCTTAGAGATAGGGTGAGGAGCTCGGACATCCGGAGGGAGCTCGGAGTAGAGCCGCTGCTCCTTCGCGTCGAAAGGAGCCAGTTGAGGTGGTTCAGGCATCTGATTAGGATGCCTCTTTGGCACCTTCCTTTGGAGGTTTTCTGGGCACGTCCAACTGGGAGGAGACCCCGGGGTAGACCCAGAACTCACTGGAGGGACTACATGTCCAGTCTGGCCTCGGACTGCCTTGGGATCCACCAGGAGGACCTGGAGGGTGTTGCTGGGGAGAGGGGTGTCTGGAGTGCCCTACATAGCTTGCTGCCACTGTGACCCGACCACGGAGAAGTGGCTGAAGATGAGATGAGATGAGATGAAGAGACAGACATATTCAGAAAGAGAAATTTGGTAGCAATAATGGCAGGCTGACAAAGAAAAAGGTAAAGAGACAGATACAGAGGGTGAGCGAGACAAAACCAGACACATGCTGTCTTTACTGTCATACTGCAAACACACACACGTATCCCACCCCCCATCCACAAACACACTTCACCTGCTGCGGTTATTTCCGTTATTCGCTGAACCCATCCAGTTATTAACATTTTAACCATATCAATTATAGATAGGTGAATTTCCCCACTCCCCCAGATGTACAAAAATCATTCAGACATTCCTTTGTTGGAATTGAAGCATCAATATTTCACCGCCTGGCTGTTTGTCGAAAAGCTGAGAGGGTGAAAAGTCCTTCTCGGCTTTCCCACAGCGCAGAGGAATGAAAAACAGATTTTATACTTGTCTCTGTCTATCACTCTGTCACCATCTATACATCATTCTACACTTTTTTATGTTCTGCCATTTTGATCCTCGGACCATTTTGGTGCAATAGATGAAGATTGTGTCTCTCTCTCACTCTTTCTCTCCCACACTGTCCCTTCCCCTCTTTGTCTACTTTTTTTGTCACCCCTCCTCCCTCTCCGCCTCTCTCCCTTTCAATTTCATACATCCATTTAAAGTCCAGCAGTTTCCCTAGAGAAAGATGGGCGCTGTTTGTAGCTTCCATTAGAAACAACTAAATCTGATTTATTTATGTGTGTGGGTTTGTTGTGTTTGTGTGTATGTTTCTATGGTCATGTATTTTATGTGTCTTCAAACCCATTTATGTGTGTGTGTGTGTGTGTGTGTGTGTGTGCTCTTTGCGAGTGTAGTTATTTTTATTTGTATGTACATCAATATGCGTTTTATGATTAAAGGTATATATTTTGTTGTGTGCGTGTGTGCGCATGCAAGTGTGTCTCACAGTCAGCCTGGGTGCGGTAACGAGAGATTACATTGTGGGCGTAATTGCTCTAAACCTGCCAACAGGAGTGAGATATTAGCAGTGTTGGTGGTAACATCCCAACCTTATTGGATAGTTATTTACTGAGGCGGCCTCCAACAGCGCAGCGCTATTTAAGTCCACAGGGGCGCCATGCCAGAACGGGTGTGTGTGTGTGTGTGTGTGTGTGTGTGTGCGTGTGTGTGTGAGTGTGAGAGTGGGTGAGTGATGGGGGTTGGAGAGGACTGAAATTGAGCTGTTAAGGGTTCAGGGGGCAAAGAGGCCAAGAACAGGGGGCAAGGATGGTATCTGCGGTTTGTGTGTGTGTGTGTGTGTGTGTGCGCGCATGTGTGTGTGTGTGTGTGTGTGTGTGTACTCTGCAGTGTCTGCAGTATCAGACATAAGTAGTCACCCAATGACTGTCAGCAACAGTCTACATCCCCCTCAACACACACACACATGAACACACCAACTCTATGTCTCCATCTCTGTCTTGGATTATGATGGTCATTTACTTTTCTTTTCTATTAAAAGGTTAAAAGAAATGGTCTGTCCCCCCTCGCCACAGCCTCTCTCTATTGATCATAAACAGTCTTTTATGTGATGTGGCTTTAGGGGTAGATGTTGGTTTGTAAATGTTTCTCGTTTAAGCTCTAGTCTAGGCAACAGACAGTTGTCTACAATATCCTCATTTTATGGATGACAGACACACATGCACACATTTGGCTTGATAAAGGAGCCAAAGATGGTGTCTTCTGTCTGTCTCTTGACCGTCACTGAACTTCCTCTCAGTCTCTTACAGTAGCACACACACACACACACACACACACCTCACTCACTTAGTCTCTCATTCATTCCCTCTTCCTCTCTCTTTTTTCCTCTCTCTTTCTTGTTTCTCTTTCTTTCTTTGTTGATGGTCTTTTTTTCTACTCTCTTTCTTGCTCTCTCTCTCTCTCTCTCTCTCTCTCTCTCTCTCGCCCTCTCCCTCCCCCTGCGGCCTCATCAATGAGCCATATTACAGAGCATGTCTTACTGGAAGCCACAGTAAATTAGTGTGTCAACAGTTAACATGGGCTGCACTGACATACTCATTTACCACTGGGGCATGGATGAGAGATGTTAGACACACACACCCACACACACACCCACACACACACACACACACACACACACACACACACACACACACACACACACACACACACACACACACACACACACACACAGAAGGAACTGGTCAGCCACAAAGTTATGCGGTCATTGGCCCAGGGGTTATGTTGCTGTCACAGTGCTGTAGTAATCCAGTCGATTATGCTGCTGATTCTGTTCAGGACGGTCATTAGCGGCCCTTTACGCTGCACATTAACTTTACTTTCAACTTCTTGGAAGCAAGCGAGGGATACAAAAGCAGAGATAGGAGGAGAGAGATGTGGCCAGACAGACTGAGTGATTCAGCTGATTGTGTGAGTTGCTAATAAGTCAAGTATAGCCATGGCCAATAGCGATTCATCATGACTTCCATTTTCCTGTCACATGACAAAGTACACATTCCAATGTAGCCCTGCCAGTGGAGATGGCTTTCAGTTGGCACCCAGCTGTGTGAACGTATGTGTCTGTGTGTGTGTGTCTGCTGTATATAGAACTCTGGGATGGGATTTTTTTGTTGTTTTGTTTTATTTTTCAATTTTGATCTCAATCTTTTGACAGACAACTTTTATTTATCTCAAACAAGCACTGTCTTTCCCCTCTGAGTTTTCCCTGATCATGCTCCTGTGTATGTTTGTGTGTGTGTGTGTGTGTGTGTGTGTGTGTGTGTGTGTGTGTGTGTGTGTGTGTGTTATCATCAGTTACTTGTAAAAACTTGGTATGTCCAAGTGTGTGTGTGTGTGTGTGTGTGTGTGTGCGTGCCCGCACGTGCGTGTTTGCGTATGTGTGTGTGCGGTAGTTGTGAACTCGGGTCAATTTTCAACCAACCAGTAAAAAGTGGTTTTTCAAATCTCACTCAAGTGAGAGCTGCTGCGTATGAAAGGCAGTTTAAAAGATTATTTTTTTATTATTCTATATTTTTTTTCTTTTTTTTTAATGCCACTCAAGATCCACAATATGATCACTACCTTTAAACGAGCCCTGCAAAAGACAACAAGCCTTCCATCTGTTTAGAAAGCAAAGATAAATGCCAGTGTAGATACACATTTTAGTCACGTTTTTTGGTAATGTAGGTGGTCACTAAAACCTGCCTTCAGGTTATGTGAAGAAACTGTAAATGTTCTTTCTGGTTGTGGCCGTGTTATGAGCGACTTTCTCTCTGGCTCTCTTAATTTGTCTCTGTCTCTGAAATCAAGCTCTCTTTCCCAAGTGTACTTGAGGTAAGAGACACACACACACACACACACACACACACACACACACACACAGAAAAGTGCAGAGTCAGGGTCTGGCCGTGACAGCTCCCTCCTGTCTAACCCGCCGCCCTTTTCACCCTCTACTTATCTCTCTCTCTCTCTCTCTCTCTCCCCTTTATACTCCTCTCCTCTTCTACCTCCCCTTTTTGTGCCCTTAGACCCTCCTCTCTCTCCTTTGCTCTTTTCTCTCTCCTGAGCTGTCATTTTCCCAGCTCTCCTTTGTATGCTCCTCCCCCTCTACTCCTTTTTCTCCTTGGATCCTTCCATTGCTCCCTTGCTCTCCCACTCCCTCTCTCTTACGCTCACATTTACCTCTCTATAATGTCTTTTTTTTCTTTATAGAACTGCTAGACCTTATTTGTCTCTCACTTTGTCTTGTCTTCCTCTCTCTCTCTCTCTCTCTCTCTCTCTCTCTCTCCTCTCTCCTCCTCTCTCTATCCGTCTCTCGCTCTCTCTCTCTCTCTCTCTCTCTCTCTCTCTCTCTCTCTCTCTGTCAATCTATCTTTTCTTCCCAAATGTCTGTCCTCAACCCTCCTCATCTCCCTCTTCTTCCCTCTCCCCCACTCCATGGGTTCTGTCTCACTCTCTTTCTTCAAATCACATTCCAGATAGACACTATCATAGAATATTTGGTATTAGCGATGCAGACACGCACACAAACTGCACACAAAGGGACATGTCTCCCTCCTACACATTAATACACAGACATGCAGGTGTGCAAATCCCTGCATATGCACAAACACGCTGGATCCACAAAGTTGTAGGTATACACACATCATCACACACATACTACGTAGTAATAAAGATGTGCCTAGGCATGGATGCATCCACACACACACACACATACACACACACACACACACACACTGGTATGTGGTTGGACGTTAAGTGTGCGGTAGAAGACTGAGTTAAGAAATGATTTATATGACAGAGGAGCTGCCGATAATGGTTTCACTAATGATTTAGACCTTGCCTTTGTACTCTGCTACAATCAGTCATTTAACTCAATGCTACATCTGTTTCCTGCCTTCTACCCATTCTCTATTCTGTTGTGTTCTGCTCTACTCAGTTCTAGTGTGGTGTGGCCTGGTCGCTCCTCTTCTCTTCTCTTCTCTTCTCTTCTCTTCTCTTCTCTTCTCTTCTCTTCTCTTCTCTTCTCTTCTCTTCTCTTCTCTTCTCTTCTCTTCTCTCTTTTCATTTCTTCTCCACTCCTTTTCTCTTCTGTTTTCTTCTCTTCTCTCTGCTCCTCTTCTCTCTGCTCCTCTTCTTTTTTCTTCCCTTCCCTCCTCTCCTCTCCTCTCTGCTCCTCTTCTCTTCTCTCCTTTCCTCTTCTCTCCTTTCCCCTTCTCTTCTCTTCTCTTCTCTTCTCTTCTCTTCTCTTCTCTTCTCTTCTCTTCTCTTCTCTTCTCTTCTCTTCTCTTCTCTTCTCTCCTCTCCTCTCCCCTCTCCTCCTCTTCTCTTCCCTCCTCTCTGCTCCTCTTCTCTTCTCTCCTCTTCTCTTCTCTCTTTTCATTTCTTCTCCACTCCTTTTCTCTTCTGTTTTCTTCTCTTCTCTCTGCTCCTCTTCTCTCTGCTCCTCTTCTTTTTTCTTCCCTTCCCTTCCCTCCTCTCCTCTCCTCTCTGCTCCTCTTCTCTTCTCTTCCCTTCCCTTCCTTCCTCTCCTCTCCTCTCTGCTCCTCTTCTCTCTCCTTTCCTCTTCTCTCCTTTCCTCTTCTCTCATTTTCTCTTCTCTTCTCTTCTCTTCTCTTCTCTTCTCTTCTCTTCTCTTCTCTTCTCTTCTCTTCTCTTCTCTTCTCTCTGCTCCTCTTCTCTTCCCTCCTCTCCTCTCCTCTCTGCTCCTCTTCTCTTCTCTTCTCTTCTCTTCTCTTCTCTTCTCTTCTCTTCTCTTCTCTTCTCTTCTTTCCTTTCATCTTCTCTTCTCTTCTCTTCTCTTCTCTTCTCTTCTCTTCTCTTCTCTTCTCTTCTCTTCTCTTCTCTTCTCTTCTCTTCTCTTCTCTTTTCTTCTCTTTTCTTCCCCTTTCTTCTCTTCTCTTCTCTTCTCTTCTTTCCTTTCATCTTCTCTTCTCTTCTCTTCTCTCCTCTTTTCTTTTCTTTTCTTCACTTCTCCTTTTCTCTTCTCTTCTCTTCTCTTCTCTTCTCTTCTCTTCTCTTCTCTTCTCTTCTCTTCTCTTCTCTTCTCTTTTCTTTTCTTTTCTTTTCTTTTCTTTTCTTTTCTTTTCTTTTCTTTTCTTTTCTTTTCTTTTCTTTTCTTCTCTTCTCTTCTCTTCTCTTCTCTCCTCTCCTTTCCTCTTCTCTCCTTTCCTTTCCTCTTCTCTTTTCTTCTCTCTTCTCTCCTTTCCTCTTCTCTCCTCTCCTCTCCTCTCCTCTCCTCTAAGTAATCCACCTCATTAGAGTGGTACCAGGTTGTACGGTAGTACAGTCAAACACGGTGCATCCAAAGCTAAACAAGTGAACAGGCAAGTTAACCAAACCAGCACAGCAAGCAACGTGTGCAATATGCAAACATATCAGTTCTGGCTTCTTTGTTAATATGGGCTTATAGGATTATTTTCCACAGCAAATGAAGCTGAGCAGGATACTTTCAAATATGTAAACATGCACACACACACCGCACACACACACATGCACACAAATACACAACCGTGGCGTCCTGAAGAGAGAGAAAAAGAAAAGGGGGAAAGAGGAGGACAAAATGTGACACTGGCCTTAGGGGAAGAGAGAGAGAGAGAGAGAGGGGGGGGGGGTGCGAGAAAGAGAGATATCAGAGAGAAGTGAGGGAGGATGTGAGCCAGAGAGATGTTCAGTCACCAGCTGTGGGCAGTTAGCATCTGCATGTATGTCTGAATTAGCATCAGACTCGCTCCCCTAGCAAGCGGGCCACACATATGGAGCTGCGTCCTTGCCACCATGCCGTGGCCAGCCAGGAGCAGGAACATGAAGCACACGTTGTCGTTAGAGAGAACCTTGGCAAATAAAAGAAATCCTGGGACGGGTCATTGGGTGCTCACAGCCTGTACTTGATGTTTGAATAACATCATGGCTGAGGGGTCAGCAGTGTTGCATAACAGCAAGAGGGTCATGTGTGTGAACCCAGCCCTTCTGTGTGGAGTTTGCATGTTTTCCCCATGTTTGTATCGGTTTCCCCAAGGCGCTCAACCCCTCTTTCCTCCAACACCTCAAAGACATGCAGAGACATATGTAAATTGGAGACTCTTTTTACCAACTCCCACCCCCACAATGCCTGCAGGTATACAACAGTAGGCTTGAGCCCCCCACAGTGGCATGGTAGTAAGGACGGAATTAAAAACACCAGATCATTACAGATACTCTCAAGACTTACTATACTAGGACCATTCTGGCTCGCTATGATCAAACATCTTCTTCTAGGCTGAGACAAAATTACATCAGACAACAATGTTAGCATGCTTAGCAAAGTGCTCGGGGCTACAATATAAAGACTAATGCTGCAGGCAATGTCTCATTGCTCTTGGGCGGCATTGTTAGAACCCACACACACACACACACACACACACACACACAACAGAACAGGTGAGAATGATAATATCAGCTTTATGATATATTTATAATACACACACACACACACACGTTCCCTGAAGGTCTACCTTATGAATGTCCATTACTGTAATGATTGTGTGTGTGTGTGTCTGTATATGTGTGTGTGTGTGTGTGTGTGTGTGTGTGTGTGTGTGTGTTTGAAGGACTGACCCTGATCAATGTGTGTTAGGGCTATAATGAGGAATTGATTGGTCGTCTTTGAAACTGCTGCCAGACATACACACATGCACATGCACACGCACGCACACACACACACACACACACACTCACAGCGCTCACACAGCACAGAAACACACGTTGTCAAGCTGTCTCCTGTAAAGGGACTATTACTTAATAACAGTAAAGTCAGTCATCCTCTCTCTGCTCTCTGTTAAGGGCTTCAGTGACAAATGAACGAGTCCTGTTTGCTCTCTCTCTCTCTCTCTCTCTCTCTCTCTCTCTCTCTCTCTCTCTCTCTCTCTCTCTTTCTCACACACACACACGCATGCACGCACAGAAAATGCTGCAGTGACAAAAAGATTGACTAGTCCTACCATTACCTTGAGCTGAACATACTGGGGACTGATTCCTCATCTTCACCTGTATTATTTGGCGTTTGTGTCAGTACTAGTGTTGTGTCAGTACTAGTGTTGTTGCTAAGATTTTAATTGGGAGTGACGGAAGAAGGACAGGATTAGGAACAAGTATATTAGAGGGACAGCTCAGGTTGGACGGTTTGGAGACAAAGAAAGAGGCAAACTTGAGATGGCTTGGACATGTGTGAAGGAGAGATGCTGGGTGTATTGGGAGAAGGATGCTGAATATGAAGCTGCCAGGGAAGAGGAAAAGAGGAAGACCACAGAGGAGGTTTATGGATGTGGTGAGAGAGGACATGCAGGTGGCTGGTGTGACAGAGGAAGATGCAGAGGACATGAAGAGATGGAAATGGATGATCTGCTGTGGCGACCCCTAACGGGAGCTACCAAAAGTAATAGTGCTAATACTAGTAGTAGTAGTAGTAGTAGTAGTTAGTGTTAGTGTTGTGCCATGCTATGCTACATTGAGCTGTGCTGTGTGTGCTGAGTGTAATTTTTATGTTGTTTTATGCCACAAGGAGCATATGACAAATTAATTTTCACATCTCTAGATCAGTGGAAATCAAGACGTTTCATTTCGGGTAATCTGAACATCAGCCCACTTATTGTCTTAGGACCCATCACTTTAACAGGGACATCTTAGTTGAAGTGAAGCAAAAAATGACAAATAACAATTGAGCTTAAAAGGTGTACTACATATACCCTGTTCATAGGTGTTATGCTCAGACCAGGATGTTTAATAGCGGGCCTGTTAACGGAATCCACATCCATCCATCCATTATCCAAACCGCTTTTCCTGCTCTCAGGGTCACGGGGATGCTGCAGCCTATCCCAGCAGTCACTGGGCGGCAGATGAGGAGACACCTTAGACAGGCCGCCAGTCCATCACAGGGCTGACACACACACACACACACACACACACACACACACATTCACACCTAGGGACAACGTAGTATGGCTGATTCACCTGACCTACATGTCTTTGGACTGTGGGAGGAAACCAGAGCCTCCGGAGGAAACTCACACAGACACGAGGAGAACATGCAAACTCCACACAGAGGACGACCCGGGACGACCCTCAAGTTTGGACTACCCTGGGGCTCGAACCTAGGACCTTCTTGCTGTGAGGCGACCGCTCTAACCACTGCGCCACCGTGCCTCGTCCACGTACATAAAAACCACAAGGTTATCCTGCTTTAGTGAGTCCTCGTCCTGTCAGAATAATGTAAAGCCACGTTTTGGATACCAGTCCTGGTGTGTCCTGGTTGTTGTACTAGCGCCTCCTCTGGTCGGTCGGGGTGCCTGTTCAGGGGGGAGTGGGAACGTGGGGGAATAGCGTGACCCTCCCACACACTACGTCCCCCTGGTGAAACTCCTCACTGTCAGGTGAAAAGAAGCGGCTGGTGACTCCACATGTGTTGGAGGAGGCATGTGGTAGTCTGCAGCCCTCCCCGGATCGGCAGAGGGGGTGGAGCAGCGACCAGGACGGCTCGGAAGAGTGGGGTAATTGGCTGGATACAATTGGGGAGAAAAAGGGGAACCCCCCCAAAAAAAGAAGAAGATTCACAGCAGGCTAAAGAGTTGGTGGGTCGACTCGATTTGAAACTTTGAAGATTGAAATTATAAATCAGACCCTTTTTTCTGTGGGTTTACCACTTTATCCTAATCTGTCATAAACTTCTGATCATCTCCCCCATTTTCAGCTCCTGTGTGTGTGTGTATGTGTGTGTTTGTGTGTGTGTGTGTGTGTGTGTGTGTCGGGGGTTTTTTTTGTTTGTTTGTTTGTTGTGTGGCTCCGTACGTCTGTGATACAGACGCTCTGTCTGCTAAGGGGACCCCTGATGTTTGAAGGGAATGTGCAGGTGTGAGCTACTAACAGCTTCCAACCTGATGAGGGAGAGAGAGAGAGAGAGAAAACAAGGGATGCTGGGATTAAACAATTTGTTAGAAGACGTGTACGCCTCCTACACGGAGTTTGTGTGAAACCTCAAATCCTGTCTTGCTCCATGCTTTTTTAAGCAAAGATGGATCTATCTGTACACATAGCCACAGGGTGTGTGTGTGTGTGTGTGTGTGTGTGTGTGTGTGTGCATGAGAGGAGGAGACAGCTAGATGGTGCAATGAAGTGTGCATGTGTGTATTGTGTAGGTTTTTTCCCCCTATTCCTTCCTGTGTATGTGAAAGTGTGTGGTGCTGCATATGAGCCCATTCGCTTCTGCATGTGTGTATTTGTGTGTTTGTGTGCTTTCTCTTTGCAACACTGGTGTGCCTGTTTTTCTGCTTTTTGCAAAATTCACAGAATCGTGTGTGTGTGTGTGTCTGTGTAGGGGTGTACGTGCGTTTATGTGTGTGTGTGTGTGTGGTGGGGGGGGGGCAGAGGGACACCTGTCTCCTTCCGTCAGAGAGAGGGAGGTGGCAGGATCAATGCAGTGTCATGTTCTCAGTAATCACTCTCTCCAGAGCTGCCCGGCATCTCGCCCATGCCACGGCAGCCTGCCACAGCGTGCCTGACAGCACAGCAGACAGGGGCGGAACAAGAGGATGGGAAAGAAGTGAAATGTAGACGAAGAGACAGAATGGGGGGAAAGTAAAGTAGAGTAATATGGATAGAGAGAGAGAGAGAGAGAGAGAGAGAGAGAGAGAGAGAGAGAGAGAGAGAGAGAGAGAGAGAGAGAGAGAGGCCGTTGTTACTAGTCAGTGTTCTTAGTAGCAGTTAGGCAATGGTTCACTGTGGACAGGAGGACGAGGGAGAGAGAAAGAAGAGGAGAAGGATACTTTTTGCAAGCAAAAAATGTGACAGGAGCTGTGACACACACACACACACACACTCACACACACACTACACAGAGTACAGTGACAGCCTGCGTTACCTGTGATATGTTAAAGATGTTAACTGACACAAAGCATGATGGGAGAGTGGGAAGTGTGTGACCCGTGTTATGGTGAGGGCTTGCTCACCTGTCTGTCATGCACAGGTGCACCGACACAAAGGCACTCACACACACACACAAACAGCAAGGAGAAGAAGGAGACTGAGAGAGATTCTGAGACACACTGACAAATACACACAAAGGATGCAGACTGATACACAGTGCTCTGTTGTGCGTTCACACACACGTGGAGATGGCCATGATAGGAACTGTGTGTGTGTGTGTGTGTGTGTGTGTGTGTGCCGCAGAGTGCTCATCTTCCCACTTGACAGCCCTTTGTTAACGCTATCTGTTTCAGGAGTGCTCAGTTCTCTTTGTATTCGCTGCGCTTTCCTCTTGTCTTTTGTATAGCCGCACATAACACTCGCCAAAACAACTGTCTGGAAACACTTCTAAACATGACTACACACACACACACACACACACACACACACACACACACACACACACACACACACACACACACACACACACACACACACACACACACACACACAGGCCGCCATTAAAGCATTTGGTGTATTTCTCTGGTCTTTCATTAACAGCTGTGACAGCCGGAGCCAGTGTGAGAAACAAGAATGAAATAAAACACATTATAAAATAATCAGCCAGCCCCTGAAGACCACCAGCTCTAGCTGATCCCACATAGGATCACTTGTTCATGCATGTGACTGTGGTTGGTTTTGGGATTGTTGGTGTGTGAGAGAGAAAGAGAGAGAGACACACACACACACACACACACAAAGAGACACAGAGAGACAGAGACAGAGACAAAGAGAGAGACAGACACAGAGAGAGACACACAGAGAGAGAGAGAGAGAGAGAGAGAGTGTGTGTGCGCACGTGCATGCGTATGTGTGTGCATGTGCATGTGAGCAGGTGTGCGTACACCCTAAACATTTATGTGTGCGTCTTTCTGTATATGGGCCCCGAGTTGTGAGCAGGATTTGAACCTGCACATGTTGCACTGCTCTCCATTGGTGTTCAGATGAGGGTGATTGTTATTCGCACCTGGATAAAACCGCTCCGCAGCACAGCAAAAGGCTTCAGACCTCACCTGAGTGTACATGTCTTTAATGTGTCTGAACAGAAGCGACACGGTATCGCATGTGGTAGGGACTTTCACCACTGAATGGAGCACGGTGGGTGCCTTGATCGGTGGAGCCGCGGGTTGCTCCGTGGTCCAGCTTTCTGGGGTGAAAAATATCGCAAAAGAAAGAAAAAGGAAAGAATAACAACTGAAAACAGAGATGTTATCCTGGGGACATCCCAGCAGAATTAAATCAAATGCACCCAGCTCCTCCAGCCGAAACGCCAAAGCTCGGTGTGCTGTAGTCGTGAATGGTTGTCTGAGGAATTTCCTTCACGGAGCTATTTTAGAGGCAGGCAGGTGTGTGTCTGGGGTCCAGACAGACGGGCAGCCCCCCGCCGTGGGTCAGCAGATAGGGCTAATGTTTATGGTCCGAGAACATGAAAGAAATGGCTATAAAAGACATCTGAAGGCAGTATTCCAGTCTTTCAACGGAAAGACGAGATATTGAAGTCTTCCTGACCGTGTTGACCATATGCTACATGGAAAGGAAGACCCGACTGTGGTGTTTAGGATAGATTTAGACTTTTAAGTTTGTCAGTTTTCAGTTTTTCAATTCAATTCAGTTCAATTCAATTCAATTCAGTTCAATTTATTGTCATTAAAAACAATGTGCAGGCACACGTTAACAATGAAATGAGGGCTGTGGCTTCACCAAACAGTGCAAGACAGACACAGACAAGCATAGTATAAGATATACACACATGAAGACCAAAAGCTAAAGATAAGTAAAAAAGAGCACAAGTATAAACATATCTACAGACATTCAGTGGATAGACAGATTCAGGTGGGCAACAGCTTGTGGAAAGAAGCTGTTTTTGATCCTGGTAGTGCAGGCTCTGAGGCTCCTGTAGCGCCTCCCAGAGCGCAGGGGGGGAGAACAGTCCATGGTTGGAGTAGGTGGGAGCTCTGCTGATGCCGAGACCCCTTCAAAGGCAGCGTTTGTGATAAATGTCTTTCATGGTTGGAAGCTGGGTACCGGTGATATGCTGGGCCGCCTTGACGACCTGCTGCAGAGCTTTCTGGTCTTCTGTGGTGCAGTTGCCGTACCACACTGAGATGCAGGTGGTCAGGATGCCCTCTTATGATGCAGTGGTAAAAGTCGGTGAGAATTTTGGGGGATAGATGGGCGCTCCTCAGCCTCCACAGGAAATGCAGACGTTGTTCTCAAGGGCCTGGGTGTTTGATGTCCAGAAAAGGTCCTCGCTGATGTGGAATTCAAAGCTGGAAACATGCTCCACTTCCACCCCATTGATGTGTATGGGGGAGTGGCTGCAGCTTCTAGACCTCCTGAAGTCCACAATCAGCTCCTTCGTCTTCTGCACATTGAGTACAAGATTGTTGGTGGTGAACCATGATGTGAAGTGCTGAATCTCATCATTGTTGTAGGCTGTATCACCAACAATGACGAGACAGCCTACAGGGATGAGATTCAGCACCTCACATCAGCACATCAGCACCTCACATCATTTTTCTCATTAGCTCTGTTCATACACACTTATACAGGCTGTCTCTCTACATATGTGTTTACTGACATTATCCAATACTAAATCAAATTTTTGCACACACGTGATCTATTATACAAAGAAAATCAACCTCAGATGCCTACAGATATTTTGCTATTTTTTACTTTTGACTTTTTACTCTGTTATTTTTCTTGGTTTGGTGTCTTATATAAATTAAGGCTCAGTATGTGATGCCTTCATGTCAAAGTAATGTGAAAACTTGCTTGATAAACCAGATTGTGATCCTGATTCAGTTCTAAGTCAGGGGTTTAGCGTCATCAAGTCTCATGTGGTGGAGGTTGCTCGGGGTCAGAAAGGGTCAAGGAACAGAAGCCTCTTGAATTAGCCGGCATAAGCCCCATTGATTGGTTTGATTGGTGCAAGCTGTTTATTGATCTAAGAAGCATTGATGACCCCCTGTACTGTATGTAGGAAATTTAAACGGTTTGTCCCCTCATATATCTTTTGTCTCAAACAAAAATTAATCACCAGTTTGAGCATAGGTAGTTGAGTTATTCACAAGTAGCTGAAATAATCGGATACACTGAGAAAACACTGAGAAAAAAAGGTCACTGTTTTTGCTCATCTCTGGTCACACAACAGAACAGCTGTTTTGACAGTCATATCAAACTTGTAAACCCTGGGGCATCCAGGTGGCGTGGCAGTCTATTCCGTTGCCTACCAACATGGGGATTGCTGGCTCAAATCCCTGTGTTGTCTCCTGCTTGGTTGGGCATCCCTACAGACACAGTTGGCTGTGTCTGTGGGTGGGAAGCCAGATGTGGGTGTGTGTCCTGGTCGCTGTACTAGCACTTCCTCTGGTCGGTCGGTCGGTCGGGGCGCCTGTTTGGGGGGTGGGGGGAATAGCGTGATCCTCCCATGCACTACGTCCCCCTGGTGAAACTCCTCACTGTCAGGTGAAAAGAAGCAGCTGGCGACTCCACATGTATCAGAGGAGATGTGTGGTAGTCTGCAGCCCTCCCCAGACTGGCAGAGGGGGTGGAGCAGCTACTGAGACAGCTCAGAAGAGTGGGGTAATTGGCCAAATACAGTTGGGAGAAAAAGGGGGGGAAAGTTGTAAACTATTTTATCAGAGTTGCGTACAGACTTGCTGAGTGTATACCATTTTGGCAGCTTTTCTTTAGAAATTTTACTGTAATATTATCTCATGATTCGAAAATACTTAGGCATTGATATTGTAGATTCATTTTGCTAAAGCTTTTTTTGGGGGGGGTTAAATTTTTCAAAGGCACATCACAAGTGACATGGCTGTTGGCAAACTCTCATCTACTTTCGTAGTGTAATGTACTTACAATCCATATGGGCTGTCGTCTATAGGCTGCACAGCAACACAGACAGTTTTACTTGAATTATTAAATAAATATCTGTCCCTTTACTATAGTCTCGCTCTTACCAATGAACTTCCTCTCGTTACATTTTGAGCAAGCAAAATTCATTCAAGATGAGGAGGAAATACTGATTTTGTACAGTTGCTGGCTCAAATTTTATATTTTTCTGGATAAGAACATCAAATTTATCTAAAACGAAGACATAAAATGTTTTATAAGTGTGGCTAAGTGTAAAAAAAAAAGAAAATGTTGGAATCTAGAGTAAATGGTTTATTATGTTTGTCCTGTCCAGGTATGACTATATCGAGATCCATGATGGGAACTCGGAGTCGGCTGACCTTCTTGGGAAGCACTGCAGCAACATCGCCCCGGCGCCAATCATATCCTCTGGCCCCTCCCTTCACATCAAGTTTGTGTCTGACTATGCCCACCAGGGGGCAGGATTCTCGCTGCGCTATGAGATCTTTAAAACTGGTGAGTACAGCGTGTTGGAATTGTGTTGTCGTGTTTTCTGTTTTATTAAGGAAACAATAAATCCCCGGGCTCTTTACCCGGTGATAAAAGAGGGTTACATTGCCAGATATGGTGATTTAACCTTTTGCAAAGCTAGTGTTTTTGTTTTGTTTTTGTTTTTTTCAGGCTGAAAATGAAATCGCCCTCAGTTATCAAAGTTGTGTTGGGGGCGAGTGGAGATGTTAATTAGAAAAGCGGAATATTTTCTGATTGTATTGTTGATATCTAGATATGACTGGGCTTGTAAACAAATCTAATAAGATTTCAAAGGGCATGAGAATTTAATTGGAGATACTCTTGTCCACACATGAGCTATCTATCCGTCTGTCTGTCTGTCTGTCTATCTACCTACCTTGAATCAAAGTTCAGTACCTTTGCTAAGGTTGCATGTGTGTATGCATTTGCTTACTCTGCCAAAGAAAAGCGTGGTTAGCAGCAAGTGTCTGCTAACCATCTGACCAGGATCTTCCCAGCCTTTGTAAATTGTTAATCATGAGGGTTTTTAGGGTACCTCGCTTGCTTGCTGTGGTCTTGTTCGTAGCAACGTGAGATTGTTTGTGGCGTTGCGGTGCAAGAAGACAATCAAGGGTGATCCAACCATACCTCCGTCGGCAACATCCGTCAGCCAAATGAGCTGTGCTTTATGTTAGTCACTTTCTAAATGTTACACTTTCCTGTTTAATACATGTAATTGTAATATCATATATTCACTTTTTCTAGCTGGCGTTTACTGTCCAGAAGTTTAGAATAACCATCTACTACTAAATATCAGCAGAGGTTGTTGAGTGATAATGACTAAAACAAAATAAAAGATGCATGTGCTTAAATAATTAGCTGGGCTGCAAAAGTGTTTCTGTTATTGTTTGCCAAGTGCAAGCTTGCGGTCCACAATGTACTATACAGCAGTGACGGAAAACTGCTATCTACTGAAGGCATTCAAACATGTTAGTAAACATAATGGTCATCTGCTACCTTATATATTAGCTAAGTTGCTTTTCACATCTCTGAGATCAGCGCTCAGGTCTCAAGAACACATAGGCCCATTAATTTCCGAACCCTGGACACGAGCCTTCAGACAGGATCTGTACTATCACATCAACTTTTGATTTTCTTCAAATTAATTTTGAATACCAAAAAAATCAAACCACGAGCTTTCTTTATCATTTCATCCAATTTTTACGACGTCAAAAGATGCAAGGATAAGCCATCACTTATTCCTTAGATTTAAAGGACCCTGTTAAAACTGCATCTAGAGGGGAATTCGTTTCAAAAAGGGGGAGAGGTGATGAATAATCATCAGATCAAACATTTCTGTCCCCCCCCCCCCAGTTTATAACTAACAAGAAGGGAAGATGATAAGATGATACTTTGTCTTAACATATCACGGTGTGCCCACTTCACATCACTCGCACATTTCCAACATGTCCAAGATAGAGAGCACTAGTTATTGGAAACGGATTGTGCTTGCAGGTATATTGGTATCTACATTACCAGTTACTCAGAGATAACTATACATGCTTCATTAGGTGAGCCAAGCTCTCCTGTGTCCCCAGAGACATGCCAGAGAAGGAAGGAGAGAGGGCGATAGAGCAAGAGAGAGCGAGAGAGGGAGAAACACAAGAGCCCCTTGAGACCCCTGCAGACTGTCCAAGCGTGACATCCCTCCCCTTTAAGGCAGTGTGTGTGTGTGTGTGTGTGTGTGAGTGCGTGTGTGTGAGAGACATGGCTCCCCTTCACGCTGCCGTCGGTCAGCCAAAGTGAGACCAATTGAGATCAAGGGCAAGAGAGACAGAGGAACACAGTGCCAGCCCCACGGCCATCTTGTCCCGTTCCCCCTGAAAGCATTCCACACATGCCTGCTTAATTGAGTCCTGAGCCCAGTTCCCCTGAGACTGACACATGCACACACACACACACACACACACACACACACACACACACACGAATACACAAGAGGCTGAGGTTACTAATACAACATGTGTGGTTTTTGGTGTTTCTCGCTTGCTAGCACTCGTCTTATGGGATTTCGTGTGTGTGTGTGTGTGTGTGTGTGTGTGTGTGTGTGTGTGTGTGTGTGGAGTTTGACAGGGTCCACCCGGCAGACTTTGAAATAACAAGGGTGTCAGTGTTCACACCCTACCACAGAGAGAGAGAGAGAGAGAGAGAGAGAGAGAGAGTGATACAGAAAAGAATACAGATATTTTCAGGTAAAACAACCTGCCTAAAATGATCAATAAAAGCATTGCAGGAAAGTTGGCCACAGGTCGTTATCATTGTTAGGGGTTATTCTGATACTATCTGTATGTACTAATGACAACACCAGGTCATGTTGGTGTTGTCATGAAGTCAAGTCAAGTCAATTTTATTTGTATAGCCCAATATCACAAATTACAAATTTGCCTCAAGGGGCTTTACAGCAACACAACATCTTGTCCTTAGACCCTTGTATTGGATAAGGAACAACTCCCTAAAAAAAAAAAACCTTTAACAGGGAGAAAAAATGGAAAGAAACCTCAGGGAGAGCAACAGAGGAGGGATCTCTCTCAGCTTTATAGTTTGCTTTTATATAATTTATTAATTGCATGCGTTGTAAAGTAGCCATTGGCGGCTCTGTGGCCCAGTGATTAGCGCTGTTGCCTCACAGCAAGAAGGTGCTGTGTTTGAACCACGGGGTTGTCCAACCTTGGGGGTCATCTCAGGTCATCCTCTGTGTGGAGTTTGCATGTGCTCCCTGTGTCTGCGGTGGGTTTTCTCCGGGTGCTCCGGTTTTCCTCACCATCAAAAAGACATCCATGTTAGGGTTTATACTCCTGTCTGTGCCCCTGACCGAGGCATGGCAAGACGAACTGGAGTTGGTCCCCAGGCGCTGCACAGCGGCTGCCCACTGCTCCTAGCTACACAGCTAGTATGGGTTACATGCAGAGAAGAATTTCTCCATGGGGATTAATAAAGTATATCAAAATAAAATAAAAATTAAAAAAATTGAGAGCAAAACCAGCATTCATAAGCTTATTATTGAATGAAAACAAGGTAAAGGAATTATTCCACTCTTATGGTTTACAACTTTCATTCACTGTGTCAGTGTTGTTGGTGCTACAGTAAAACTGTTGCACCCAGGTTTGACATTTTGGATTGCCCTATGTTTTTACTCAAATATAAGGCTGCCCAATTTTCAAAGCCCGTTCAGAAGTGCACAGAAATTAAGCTGAGACAATTCAATTTATTTGTTGAATGCATTTTGTTACATTTTCCAATGGCTTTTTTTTTACATTGGAGTCTTATTTTCATTATATATTTTCGAGATACCTGCTAAAGATGCAGAAGGGTTCATGCAATGTGAATGCTCTGACCACCCTGCCACTTACAACATCTTAAGTAGCTCCTGCAGTTTCTGCTTGTAGCAAAGCAGCTCTGATGTGTATTTCACTTGAGATGAACATCTGTCACAAAAACAACATTAAATGCATTCTGCTTTTGGGAGATGAGCTTGCAGAGCCATGTTAATAGTATTTTATACACACTGCTTGATTACATTGAGTTAGAGCACAGTGAGGTTCAAAGTCCATCCATCCATTCCATCCATTATCCAAGCCGCTTATCCCAATCGGGGTCGCGGGATGCTGGAGCCTATCCCAGCAGTCATTGGGCTGCAGGCGGGGAGACACCCTGGACAGCAGAGGTGGAAAACTCCGCTTCAGAAAGTAGACGCACTAACCATGTGTTTGCTCCACCCATGCACTAAACCAGCTGATCCTAATTAGCACAACACTTCATCCAGGTAGGAGAACTAATTAGTGAAATCAGCTGGTTTAGTCCATGGGTGGAGCAAATACATGGTTAGTACTTCTACTTTCTGAAGCCGGGTTTTCCACCTCTGCTGGACAGGCCGCCACTCCATCACAGGGCCGACACATTCATACCGAGGGACAATTTAGTATGGCCGATTCACCTGATCTACGTCTTTGGACTGTGGGCGAAACCGGAGCCCCCGGAGAAAACCCACACAGACACGGGGAGAACATGCAAACTCCACACAGAGGATGGCCCGAGATGACCCACCAAGGTTGGACAACCCCGAGGTTCGAACCCAGGACCTTCTTGCTGTGAGGTGACCGCGCTAACCACTGTGCCACCGCTCCGCCCCAGGTTCAAAGTCAGCACATTCAACGTTACCATATGCTCATGGATGTCAAAATCTACATAGGGCAGACAACAGTTTATGACTCCAGCTTAACTGCAGATTTATCTATTTACAGTAGATTAATCTGTTATTTTTTCCATAAGCTTTCATAATCTTGTTGTTGTTTTGATAAGTTTAACTTTGACAGACAAAGTAGCTCAACATTTTAGCTTGATAAAAAGTGCTGTGTGCAGGATTCGTTTGCTGTGAAAACAGTCATAAGTAACATGAAGGTGCTATGGCTGACATTAAGATATTTCTCAGTGCAAGACATTTATTTGGCTTGATTGGTCATTTGGTGCTGATGGTGTGTCCAGTGTGGGTTTGTGGTTGGGGCCAGGTCAAGGGACAAGTGCTAAACATACGGGATGCCATTGGCCAGTGACCACTGGTTCCACTACCATGAAAATATACAACTACCATGAGGATGCATTAACAACAACAGACCCAGCCATCCGATATGCACTTTCACTGGCTTTATTCCACACTGAACGGCTCCCAATAGACTGGTTAGAAGTCAAACTCAGCAGAAGGGGAAATGTTTGAATAAACAGATGGAAATATCATTTAGGAGGCACAGCAAAAGACAGTAATCATCACAGCTGTTGAAACAATTAATTCAACCATGATATGTTTCGCAAAGAAATCCTTACCGGGTTACTGTTCTTAGAGAATATCCCAGAATGCCTGAAGCTTTTGGAGCATTTTCAGAGAAGTCCCATCAACAGAATGAATATCGTGTATTTATGTAAAACCAACTTGCATATATGGATGAGAGGACTGAAGCTACAGTACTTTATGAAATAACTGTATGCTTGTGTTTCTGTGACTTTGGGCGGGGTTGTTTTTGTTCTTCGTGTACCTGCCTGCATGTTTGGATGCATATGATAATAATAATAAATATAAATAACATTGTTGTTATTATTATATTATTATTATTTCTAAAACAGGAAACATGAAAGAATTAATAATAATAGTAATAACAATAATGTGTGTTATTTATAGAGCGCTTTTAAAGGTACACAACGACGCCTTACATAAGTTAAAATAAACATAAAAGCAACACACCAATAATATATAATAAACAACATTAATCGCACATTAAAAGCAATTCTGAAAAGGTCAGTTTTGATAATTGATTTGAGCATGGACAGATTGGTGCAGTCCGATGTGTTTGAGAAGGGAGCTCCAGAGGGAGGCAGCCTGTGTGTGGATGAATGTGCGTGTGCGCACACACACTCACCGTTATGCTTTCGTATCACTCACATATGCATGACTGCTTGCACAATTATCACACACGCACACACAGACACACTACAGGCATGGATTAAATGGAAAAAGCTTTGTCGTCCCAGGTCTGGTGTTTGGTCCTGTGTGGTGGAGACGGGAGGTTGGCATTGGAGGAGTGAAGGCTGCGGGAAGGGGTATGGTAGTGGAGCAGGTCAGTGAGGTGGGGGGGGGGCTCATTATGGAGGGCTTTGTAAGGAGGAGGACTTTGAATTGGATCCGTTGTGGCACAGGTAGGCACTAGAGGTTGCGGAGGACAGGGGTGATGTGGTCATGGGAGCAGGAGTGGGTGAGCAGGCGAGCAACAGAGTTCTGAAAATACTGCAGTTTGTTTAGAATTTTGGATGATGTGCCATAGAGAATGCTGTTGCAGTAGTCAATTCTGGATGTGATGATAGCATGGTTCAAAGTTGCGGCAGCAGAGAAGGAGAGTGATGGACAGAGAAGAGCTATGATTTTTACATGGAAAACGGCAGTTCTGGTGATTTGTTTAATGTGGTGTTAAAAGGCGAGGTTGCTGTCCAAAATGATTCCGAGGTTGCAGATGGGGAGGGAGACAGTGTGGCGTTATTGATGGTGAGGCCAAAGTTGAGAGTGGTTTTGGCGCGGGATCGATGATGATCATGTCAGATTTATCACAATTTAGTTTGGCTTGCATCCATGATTTAATTTCAGTGAGACTGGAGTACATTGTAGTGGTGATGGATTTAGTTGAGATGTAGAGCTGGACATCATCGGCATAGCAATGGAAGTGGAGACCATGACTGTAACGCCACGCCACGTATTTGGACCCAATTGCAAAGAGACAGAGGCAGTTGGTAAAGTATGAAGTCTCTTTACTGGGCCTCAACAAAACACACAATGACAAAAAAACACTGCCAAACAGGGCAGGCAATAAAGCACACTCGAATAAACATAAAATAAAAAACTCAGCAAAACACTCTCTCACACAGAGGAGGCAGATGGGGGTTCAGGAGACGAGGGCTTCCGCAGACCAACGTGAAGCCTCTCCAAGACTCGACTGGGAATGTCTGCAAAACACACAGTCAAATAGTCCCCAGCACAGGTGCACAACATCACAGGCCAATCAAGGAAACTGGGCACAGGTGAACCAAAGCACCAATCAGGAGATGGGAGAGCCGAGATCACAGACCATGACAGGTGCACCTAATCACAGGCCAACCAGTACGCAGGTGCCACTCATACTGGCTGATTGCAGGCTGACAGGGAAATATCACCTGTTGGCTGCTGATCCTCTGGCCAGTGATCATGTCAATGACGACATATGATGTTACCAAGTGGGAACTTATGAAGGATGAACAGGAGAGGACCAAGCACTGAACCCTGGGGGATGCCCTCGGACATGAACTGTTGTCTGTTTGTGAGACATGACTTTAGCCAGGAGAGGGCAGTACCCGTGATATTGCAGGAGGATTCAAGGTGAGAAAGAAGAATGGTGTGGTTGATGGTGTTGAAAGCTGCAATAACATCGGGAAGGATGAGAATGCTGAGGTGGCCAGAGTCTGAGGAGAGGAAGAGGTCATTGGTGACTTTAAGGAGGGTTGTTTCTGTGCTGTGCTGTGAGCAGAAATCAAATTGAAATGGTTCAAACAGGTAGTTGGAAATGAGGTGAGCTTTGAGTTGGGTGTCAGCAACATGTTCCAGTATTTTTGACAGAAAGTGGAGATTGGACATGGGCCAGAAGTTGCTCATGATATCAGGGCTGAGTCCAGAGGTTAGTGGAGCCAGAGTGTATGAGGTGTGAGTAGTAGGTGGACCGGGCTGTGATGAGAACATCTTTGTATTGTTGAAGGTAGTCTGTGTAGGCTTAGAGATGCTCTGTTACACCAGTTTTCTTGCAGAGTCTTTCGAGCTGGTGCTTATGGGATTTCATTTTATGGAGTTCAGGAGTATATCAGGAAGCTGAGTAGGTGAATGAGACTGTTTTGGTTTTAATGGGGGCCAGCTGATCAAGACAGGAGGAGAGTGTTTTTCTATAATAATTGACAAGATCGGAGGAATTATCAGACAGTGGGGGGGGGCTACATTTTACTGGCAAGAGAGGCAGAAAGAGCTGAGAAGGAGATAGATTTGAGATATCTGAAGGATATTATGTGTTTGACTTTTGGGGTGGGGATAGGAATGTCAATGTCCATGGTGATTGCTAGGTGGTCAGAGATGTTGAGGTTGAGGCTGGAGGGTTGATGTATTATGAAACCAGTGGAGCAGACCAAATCCAGGATGTGACCTCGGCTGTGACCTCAGCTGTGAGTGGGTAAGTTGATATGTTGTGTGAAGTTGAAGCATTGTAGCAGTTCCAGGAATTCTATGGCAGATTTGAAGTCATTGTCATCAATGTGGATATTAAAATCACTCAGGATGAGAATGTAAGGTAAGATTGCACATAGCTGGGTCAGAAAATCAGAGAAGTCAGAGAGAATGGAGGGATTTGGCTTGGTGGGGTAGATAACAGCAGTGACCAAGGGAGTGGGAACCGTTAGCTCCATTAGCTGATGGTTGAGTCCACATGGTTCTCACCAGGAGTCCAGGGAGTCATTGTAGCGGTCAATGATTGGGTAAAAATTCATAAAATCAGCAAGCTATAAAATCAATTAAAATAATCCAAAGGTATCAAGGAGTTGTTAAAAGTTAAAAAGTAAGCAGAGCCAGAAACAAACAAACAAACAAACAAACCACAGCTTGTGTTTGTTGATTTGTTTGTATGTTTTTTGAGTAAGTTTCTGTGTCCATCCTTTACTGGCAGTAATGAAGGAACCTTTTGTACCATAGATTATACCCAGGGGGAGCTACATCTAGTCTGTATGGTTTACCTAGGATACATAAACAGGATGTGCCATTATGGCCTATTGTTAGTATGATTAAGTCAATGGCCTCTAACATTTCTAAGTTTCTGGCATCTATTCTTAACCCGTTGGTAGGCAGTAATGAACATCACATTCAGAAGGTGAGGGACATCATTATGGAGGGCGGATGAAGCAATGATCTCTTATGATGTTATATCTCTCGTCACGTAGCTTCATGTTGATGAAGCTTTGGAGGTAGTCCATACGAAATTACGGGACGACTCCCACCCTTAGCAATAGGACCACCCCTAACACTGACCAAGTGTGTCTGCTCCTGAAGCTGTGTCTTCAGTCCACATACTTTACATACAGGGGGCAGTACTATAGGCAGAAGCATGGCTGTGCTGTGGGTTCCCCAGTTTCACCTATAATGGCCGGCCAACTTGTATATAGAGGAATTGGAAAAGAGGGCTCTGGTCACCTATCCTGGGACACTACCTATCCATTGGTTCAGATTTGTGGACGACACCTGGGTTAGGATTAAATCTCAGGACATACCACATTTCATCGACCACATTAACTCGGTGGAGAACCACATCAAGTTTACCAGGAAGTGTGTGAAAAATTACAATTTAGCCTTCTTAGACTGTGAAATTGCAATTGGTGATAAGGACATTTAATTATTGATGTCTACTGTAAACCAACACATACTGATCAGTACTTAAGGTTTGACTCTCATCATCCACTGGAGCCCAAACTAGGAGTCATCAGGATGCTGTACCACTGAGCTGACAATGTCCCCACTGATACAGCGGCTGGAGAAGGGGAGAAATCCCACATTAAACAGGCCCTGGTTAAGTGGTTATCCTAACTGGGCGTTTGTCAAAGCCAGGAAGACGCCCAAACAGTGCACCAGCCGACTGAAGAGAGGAGAAGGACAACAGCTGCCTAAGAGTAAACCAGTGGTGATTCCATATGTGGCGGGAGTGTCGGAACAGTTGAGATGTGTATTTTCCAAACACTGTATCTCAATTGCTTTCAAACCCCAAAACACGCTGCGCCAGAAATTGGTCCACCCCAAGGATCAGGTCCTCCAGCATAAACGGCATTATAATGCTGTGCTGGGAGGATTGCCGCGACTTGTACATTGAGGAAGCCAAACAGACACTGGTAAAGAGGATGGCACAATGCAGAAAAGCTACCTCATCAGGACTCCACAGTCTACACCCATCTACAGGCCAGTGGCCACTCTTTCAAGGATGAGGATGTGTACATCCTTGATAGTGAGGAACACTGGTTTGAATGGGGAGTCAAGGAGGCCATCTATGTGAAGAGGGAACGACCATCTCTGAACCAAGGGTGAGGCCTAAGACTACATCTGTTGCCATGCTGTGATTGCAACTATTCCCCAAAATAGTACACATGGCCATTGTAACTCTACTTAATAGTCATGGCAATTTGCATATGAAACCAATTATTGGTTCGGTCGTCATGCAACTGTGGTGATTATAAGGATGAGGATACCTGCAGTCAGTTGAGACAGAATAAGTCACGTTTCTCCCAATAAACGTTGTGTCCAGGTGAACCGATTCAGCTTTCTGTAATGATGGAACCGTTCGAAACGCTGGAGCTGTTGCCGTCTCGCTAACAAGATGTTATTAATCCAGAAGGTGCGACCAAACGTCTGCCTGTGTGGGTGATTAGATTTGGGGTGTCTATGCACATGCGACCTCCCAAGTGTGAGCTTGAATATGAGTGTTGAATATCCAGTCCTGTGGTAAACTGTCGAAACGTGTTTATCGACACCACCCCTGTACACTCTTTTCCGTTAAACTTGAAAGAAAGAAGAATATAACAGACCTTTACATCTGCACCTCAGATTCGCTTCTCTGAGGGAGAATTAATGCTTCTCATATTTCCTTTATCCTCATCTTCTATTCTCTCTCCACCTCTCCTTCCATCACTGCTCTTTTCCTCTCCTCTCCTTTTAAACTGCTGGTATTAAACTGGACTGTTAGTCATATTAGGCTGGCCTTTGTTCCTTGCTGTGTGGTTATTGCATCCCTTTCTTCCCCCACCCTTCCAGTCCTTTATTCCTCAGTGTCCAAATCCCGCCATCCCCTTAGTTGAATATCAGGGTGGGGTAAGTGAATGGGGCAATGGGAGTTCTTGTTGGTTATCATGGTTTGTGTTTTGTAATGAAGTCTGTTTGACTTGTGTGTGTGTGTGTGTGTGTGTGTGTGTTTGGGTGGAGGTAGGGGTCACCCCTACCTCATACCAGCAAACACATCACACACACACACACACACACACACAGTTATGCATTCATATCACTCACATATGCATGGCTGCTTGCACATTTGTCACACACGTACACAGAAAAACACACTACAGGCATGCATTAAAATATATATAAATGTCACCTAAGCTAGTCACACACAGATATAAAGGTATGGGCCTAGACACCAGAAACACAATCAATCATACAGTGAGACAAAGGCCGTTAAAAGTTAATTGCATCACAATGAAAGACACCCTACACACATACAAAGACAAATACATGTGAATACACTCATAAACATGCAAACAAGAAAAGGTACTAGGTGTTTCTCTGTTTACAGTGTTGTTACTACAGTTAATATAGTAAAATTCAGCCAGTACAGATGCAGCTGCCAGCATGCAAATAGCCAATCAGAAATCACTGTCTAGCCAGAGGAGCCCCAAGCTGTTATTGTGACCTAGAACTCGCCACACAAATACAAGTCCATGTGCACTCACATATACACTTACAGTACACACACACACACACACACACACACACATGCACACACACACACATGCACGTGCACACAAATTGTATTCATGTACATGAGACAGTGAACAGGAGACATTGCACTTTTATTCACATATGCAACACAGCTCGCATGTCTGCATGCAACGACTCTGTCATACACGGACAAACACACATGCATACACCCCAACTCTCTCTCTCCCTCTCTCTCTCTCTCTCTCTCTCTCTCTCTCTCTCTCTCTCTCTCTCCTGCTCTCTCTCTCTCTCTCCCTCTCTCTCCCTCTCTCTCTCTCTCTCTCTCTCCCTCTCTCTCTCTCATGTGCGCATATGCACACACACACACACACAGTGTAATGTAGAAGCTATTGTGACTACCCATGCAATTACACTCTTATTATTATTATTATTATTATTATTATTATTATTATTATTAACACTATTAGAGAAGAATAAAGCTATTGTTGACATTTTTATCGGTACCGCTGGGCACTTCTCCTCTGCCTCTGTCTGTATCCCAATCAAGACACTTGATTTCTCTGTTTAGCCAATCACGTTGCAGGTTCCTACCCCTGCCTCTCGCTGAGGAGGTAAGTGGAGCCAGACCTGCCCGAGCGAGCAACCATAGGCGCTCTGTTCCCTACCCAACTTAACGATTGGCAGACTCAAACTCTCAGGTGGTCAAAATGTAAGTTGGTGTAAATCAGGGGTTCCTAAACGTTTTACAGCCAAGACTTCAGACTGGAAATTTAATCCCTCCCTCTGGGAGATAGATTTATTGGAACGTGTGATGCACTTTTAACAGGGGACCCCCAACAAAAATGGATCCACGTCTCATTTAGGATGTGGAGTTATACTTTCAGAAACCAGGGCGTATAAAAGCTGTGTTGTTTGTCGGTCAGAAATACATATAAGTGAAGTGCAGGGGAAAATCCCTAATATGTGAGGCTCTTAAAAGGTAATTACATTATAATGAAAGGCCCGAGGCACGATGCCAGGATTGGAGTGCATGTGACATTTCTTTGTTCCATTATTACTATTTATAGAAAAGCTACCAGTATTTGGAAAATGATGTGTATTTTGGACATATTTTTTGCAACTGTTAAAGGTTTGTTTACTTTATTTTGTATATACTAGGATAAAACGAGACTCGCCTCTTGAGTTACGATTGACCAAGAACGCTCCGAAAGGCTTCTTTCTCATCTACAAGTCGAACCCTTCAGGAATATGCGTAAACACACCCAAAAGGAGAAAGTCAGAGGAACGCTAGATGGTGTCTGTGCAAGGGTTCGACTGTTTCCTGCTGTGTGTGTCGTACAGGAGCTGTTCCTGTGCGACACTGTTATATCATATATATTTCTATTTCGTATGGCCGTACATTTTGTATACTGCAAATTCAACCCTCTGCTGTGATTCTAACTCAGCCATAATCCTTTGCCAGCAGAGTTTCGGCACTGTAAGACTTGAACTTTAACGGTACCGTGGGGAAGTCTGAAGCGCTTCCCGCTGACAGAAATACACCGCTAACTCTGTGAGTGGCTGTACGTCAACGTTTGTCTGGGTATCTTGTGTATCATGAGGCCTCGCGGAGTAGGTGTATCTGCTGGTGCTGGTGCTCGCACATGTGGCCTTGTGGAGTATGTGAGTGTGGCCTTGTGGCCAAAAATGGATATCTGTCAGGGGGAAATATTGTGTGTCCTCATGTTCTCGTGTGTGTGTGTGTGTGTGTGTGTGTATGTGGGGGGTTGGGTATTTAGAGGGTAATTCTAGGTTTGATCTGACTAATAGATCACTGGCATAAACAACCAACATAATGGAAATAGACCTCTGTGTGCCAGCTCACCAAAACACAGTCACACACAAACACATGGACAAATACACACACATACTTCATCAGGGGAATGAAAGCTGATGTCTGAATGCCAGCTCACCAGACAGACACACCCACCCACACCAACACTCACACCCACCCACCCACCCACACACACACACACACAATCAAATGAACGAAAGTAGACGTCTGCATGCCAGCTCACACCACACACCCACACCCACCCACCCACACACACACACACACACACCCACCCACACACACACACACACACACACACATACAGACCCCCCCCGAGATCATTCAGCCATAAGCCCAAGCGCCAGTTCTACCCAGCAACACACACACACACACACACACACACACACACGTGCGCGCGTGCACGCCTGCACATACACAGGCACACAGACACAAACCTTACCCCAGAGGTAACGCGTGTCTTTTATACTTACCCACTTTCAAACAGATTGGGAGTGAGGAAAAGAAGGAGAGAAAATTGGAAAAGGGGAGGGCTGGGGCGGGGGGGTGATGGACATGGGGAAGACGGCAAGAGGGGAGAAAGAGCAAAAGGAGACACACTTGGAGAGAGGAGAGGAAAACAGGAAAGACCACAGGAGTCAAGGATTTGTGGAACTGGAAAAGAAGAATTGATCGGAGAGCTGTAGGGGGAGGAAGTGGAAGAAAGACAAACTGAAGAAAAACAAATAATAAAAAAGACAAGAGCAGCAGTTTAAGATCCAACATTGGGCCCAATTTGCATCGGAGTATAATGGAACAAATTTACGAACATATCCTGGCTTGGATGAGAAAAAGACAATGGGCCAACTCTGAATGGGGGGGGGGCATAGAGGAACAGGAGAAAGGAGGAGGAAGAAGGGAGGCAAGGCGGGGCAGGGCGGAGAGAAAGGAGAGCAGTTTTGTTTTTGTGATGCTCACCAACGTGAAGTAATGAGAAGTGGGGGGAAAAAAATCGCTGCCGGCAACAGAACTGGCCAGGCGTTCACTCTGCAAGCTCACACACACACACACACACACACACACACACACACACACACACACACACACACACACACACACACACACACACAAACAGTCCTAGTAAAGCAGACCCCACTGTATCCAGCAACTTGCTCTGCAGGGGGCAGTAAGCCTGTGGTACCCTGAGAGAGTGAGAGAGAGAGAGAGAGAGAGAGAGAGAGAGAGAGTGATAGAAAGAGAAAGATATAGAGAGGGAGAAAGAGGGAGAGAGAGAGGGAGGGAGAGAAAGAAAGAGAGCGAGCGAGGGAGAGAGTGAGCAGGAGAGAGGGAGGGGGAGAGAGAGAGAGAGAGTGAGTGTATAGCATTGTGTATGAGAGATCATTGCATGAGGGAAGGTCAGAATAAGAGGCAAACCAGACTGGAAAATAAAACAGACAGACAGGCAGATAGACAGACAGGACTAGGTCTACAGTAAGACAGGCAGAAAAAAATAATGTCTATAAATATGCTTACATTTAACAGCAAAAAAAAAAGTATTCAGATATGTTATTTGACCGGCAGACAGCCTGACAAACAGAGGGCTCAGTGGAAACATGAATGAACAAACAGGCGTTCATGCAGGCAGATTAGCAGACTAGACAGTGGCAGAAGTATGGGATACACCTTTAGCTGGTTTCCACTAAGAGTCCGACTCCCACTGAAATTTAAACATCATGGATCCATTTAATAACCTAATTAACTTTGCCCAAACTGTCGCTGTACCAATGCTGGGATCAGATTATTAACAATACAAACAATCATAATTATAATCATTCATTTGATTTTATTGAGCAGGAGGTCAAAGGATGGAGCCGTAACCATGGTTTCCTCCATGGAGCAGGACTGTGTGTATTCACATGGCTTTGATTCCCAGACACCATTCCATGTCACAGACAGTGGACACTGCCAGGAGGCTCATGTACGGGGTGTACTGGGCGACTTTTGCTCCATGCTGGCATCGCGTCCTGTAGTTTTGGTCTAAGTGAGACGAGTTACTGTGAAGAGCCACAATCATAACACAACCCATTTTAACTCAACAATAAGACTCTGGTGCCGGTGGTTGCCTCAATAAAACTCCAAACGGACATGTTTGAATTTGTTAAGCTGAGCTCAGCGCTGGGTTGAATGTCACACACAGACATCGCATACCACATAGTCTGACACGAACACACACACACACACACACACACACACACACACACACACAAAACATCCTAGTCTAAGCCTCTTACAGTAACCCACTTCTCTCCTCTTTGTTTGGGTGTCTGCTAAGGAGTGTGTGTGTGTGTGTGTGTGTGTGTGTGTGTGTGTGTGTGTGTGTGTGTGTGTGTGTGTGTGTGTGTGTATGTGAGCCTGGACTGGTGTATCCTTGTAGACATGCAAGCGTCCTTACATATGTGTATGTTTAGATGCATGTGTGGGTGTACGTGCTTGGGTAAAGGGGGGGGGGGTCAAGTACAGATGGGTGGATGGGTGGCCTGGAATAATGGTCCAGTTGGTGCGGCTTGTAACCATAATATGGCCGTCCACGGCTCCATGTGCTTGTGTATTAATAGAGACAGTATTACAGTCATTCAGAGGCGAGGAGCCCCAGATTACTTTTTTTGTTTGTCTCTGATCCCACCATGTATGCAGTTTGTGTGTGTGTGTGTGTGTGTGTGTGTGTGTGTGTGTGTGTGTGTGTGTGTGTGTGTGTGTGTGTGTGTGTGTGTATTCAGAGCCCCTCATAACTGTTAGACCACCCAACCATGATGATGTCGACAAGTCTGTCTCGTCTGTCTTTTGTTTTCCTCAACCTGTCTCCTTCAATTACTTCTCTATTTTAGTCTCCATATCAGTCTCTCTCATTGCCTCCTTATGCTGGGTTGATTCATCTTTGTGATCAGTATTGTTTCTCTGTCTGTCCTTCTATCTTTCTTTGAACATACTACCCCCTGTTAATTTTCCCTCCTACTCTCTGTCTACACGCACACACACACACACACACACACACACACACACACACACACACACACACACACACACACACACACACACACACACACACACACACACACTCAGATAATGCAGTCTAAAAATGGTTTCAAGGATCCATGTTGAAGGTCTTTTGGTTGGAATATGTCTCATATTTAATTGTGCTGAAACATTTGTATGAGCTGCATGTCAGTATCTCTGCTTACCTAATATACCTACCTCTCTAAATGTGTGTGTGTGTGTGTGTGTGTGTGTGTGTACACACCAAATATACATAAGGGGTGGAATGAATCAACTCGGGTGGCATGGTGGTGTAGTTGTCACCTCACAGCATGGTCCTGGGTTCGAGCTTCAGGGTAGTCCAACCTTGGGGGTCGTCCCAGGTCATCCTCTGTGTGGAGTTTGCATGTTCTCGCCATGTCTGCATGGGTTTCCTCCAGGTGCTCTGGTTTCCTCCCACAGTCCAAAGACATGTAGGTCCTGTGAATCGGCCATACTAAATTGTCCCTAGGTGTGAATGTGTGTGTGTGTGTGTGTGTGTGTGTGTGTGTGTGTGTGTGTGTGTATGTGTATGTATGTATGTATGTATGTATGTATGTATGTATGTGTGTGTGTGTGTGTGTGTGTGTGTGTGTGTGTGTGTGTGTGTGTCGGCCCTGTGATGGCCTGGCGGCCTGTCCAGGGTGTCTCCCCATCTGCCACCTAATGACTGTTGGGATAGGCTCCAGCACCCCCGCGACCCTGAGAGCAGGATAAGCGGTTTGGATAATGGATGGATGAATGGATGAATCAACTTGGTTTAGTTTAGGGCCTCAGTAAATGTGTGAATGCAGTGATGGTTGGGGTTAACCCTGATTAGATACGAACTCTTGCTCGGGTAAGGGAGAAGACTGCACCCACCCACTCCAGACAACATGCCCAAAGTCCCCTCCTTCTGAACTGAAATTTAAATACTGCGACCCAGAGTCTTTTATTTTTCCTCTTTGTCTTTATTCCAGGTTCAGATTGTTCCCGTAACTTCACCAGCCCCTCGGGTCTCATTGAGTCCCCAGGGTTCCCCGACAAGTACCCCCACAATCTGGAGTGCTCCTTCATCATCATCGTCCCTCCCAGCATGGATGTCACCCTCACCTTCCTCACTTTTGACCTGGAGAATGATCCCCTGCCAGGCGGAGAGGGCGACTGTAAATACGATTGGCTGGAGGTGTGGGACGGCTTACCTGGAGGTGAGTCAGTGTTTGGTCAGCTGGTTATGTTTGGCTTTCCACATGGAAGCATTATCGTTGTTATCAGTGATTATGAAAATATAATATTTAACATACATTTTTTGGTGATGAAAATAACCCCAGCCCTCTAACCACACTGCCCATCAGTACACTTAAATACTCACATAAAGGGACATCCAGGTAGCGTGGTGATCTATTCCGTTGCCTACCAACACAGGGATTGCTGGTTCGAATCCCCATGTTACCTTAGGCTTGGTTGGGCGTCCCTACAGACACAATTGGCCATGTCTACAGGTGGGAAGCCGGATGTGGGTATGTGTCCTGGTCATTGCACTAGTGCCTCCGGTGGTCGGGCGGGGCGCCTGTTTCGGCGGGGAGGGGGAACTGGGGAGAATAGCGATCCTCCCACGTGCTACGTCCCCCTGGCGAAACTCCTCACTGTCAGGTGAAAAGAAGCGGCTGGTGACTCCACATGTATTGGAGGAGGCATGTGGTAGTCTGCAGCCCTCCTCAGATCGGCAGAGGGGGTGGAGCAGTGACCGGGACGGCTTGGAAGAGTGGGGTAGTTGGCCGGATATAATTGGGGAGAAAAAGGGGGGGGGCTCACATAAAGACATGCACTGGGCCCTTACTCCTACCATAATTGCTATTCATTCTGTTCACACACACACACACACACACAACACACACTTCTATTTAGGTAAAAGCTTTTTTCCTCATTTATTTGTCTCGCTCATGAATAGTGCATCACACTGCACATTTTGAATGGATTTGGTTTCATGAATAAGGTCGATGGTTGGTTCATCATTTGATAATGATGATCATGTTGTCAGTGTCAGTTGTATCGCCATTATATATTCCTTACTGATGATGATACCATTGAAAATGAAGTTGAGGAAGATGAGAAGCTTCATGGTCCGGGCATTGGCAGTGCTGGCAGCATTAATTTCCGTGATAATGACAGGGAAGATATAATCCGGCCTATGTTTAAGTCGGTGCGTCAGGAAAGGTGAAAATCTAGTAGGCCATCTGCTGTGCCTACAGCTGTAGTATTGATTGTGGTTGAAAACAGCTATTTCAGCTGCAGTGTGTTGGTAGATGAAAGCTGGCAGGATGCTTGTAGCTACCGGAGACGATCCACACAGAACGGAGGAGGCAAATAGGACGGCAGAAGAGAGGAGGAGATAGGGAGGAGGAAGTAGAAGGGGAAGGTATTTCTGGTTTTGCAGCAAGGAGGACTTGGAAGACTTAGCAGGACCAAACAAAGCACGAAAGATGGACGAAGGAGGAGGTAGAGGAAGGCTGGGGGAGGGTCTTCCTCCGCCAAGGGGGATTGTAACCCTAAAGAGAGGCCAAGGTTAAACAAATGAGGATCGATAGACCTGCGCTCTGGCTCCAACGTCAGGAAGGGAGGGTGAGAAAGTTTTAGAGGACTGTAAGGAGGAATGGAAAAAGGGAAGGCGAGAGGGGAGAGAAGACCAAAAGACATCTGTTACAGCTTAAGGGAATTTCCTACTTTAGGAAGTTATTTTTCTCAGGAAAATTGAACATCTCTACTTACTCTTTGACAGTTGGATATGCTACAGTGTGCTGTACATATATATATATGTGTGTGTGTGTGTGTGTGTCTGTGTGTACATATGTCTGTGTGTGTGTGTTTACATTTATATATATATTTTTTTTGTTTTTTTTTTAATTCAGCTTGTGAGCTCCTTAGTTTAAGGCGGTGATGAGACTTGATTTAGGAGGCGTCTGAGTAGCGTAGCTGTCTATTCCCCGTGTTACCTCCGGCTTGGTCAAGCGTCCCTACAGACAAAATTAGCCGTGTCTGCGGGTGGGAAGCCAGATGTGGGTATGAGTCCCGATTGCTGCACTAGCGCCTCCTCTGGTCAGTCAGGGTGCCTGTTCGGGGAGTAGGGGGAACTGTGGGGAATAGTGTGATCCTCCCACGCGCTACATCCCCCTGGTGAAACTCCTCACTGTCAGGTGAAAAGAAGCGGCTGGCGACTCCACATGTGTCGCAGGAGGCATGTGGTAGTCTGCAGCCCTCCCCAGATCGGCAGAGGGGGTGGAGCAGCGACCGGGGCAGAAAAAGGGGGGTAAAAACAGATTTGATTTCGGAGCTTGATCAGGCTTTACATGTTGCATTTATTCACAGCTGAGGTCAGGCTCATCCTCGTGTTTCCCAGTGGAACGTTGTGTTGGGCCAAAGTGTCCGTGGGCCATACATCATCCTGCGAGCTGCTCACAAATTCACCTCACCTCACAAGAAAGAGTGACTCTAGTTTTAGATAGGAGTGTCATCTGCACATACACTCTTCTGTCTCTTTTGTCTTTAATCTGACCAACCAACCGACCTCCTTGAATGGTGTTCGATTCAAAATAAAGTTGATCCTAAGAAAAAAAAGTAAGCTTAAAAAAGGTAGGTGAGACGTCCGCGGTGGCGTAGCGGTCTAAGCATCGGCTTGGTGTCGATGCAGTTGCCCACTGGGGACTGGGGTTCGCGCCCCGGTCTCGTCAGATCCGACTATGGCCGGACTCGATGAAGCAGCAATCATTGGCAGCGCTGTCTTCGGGAGGGGGGCGGAGTCGGCTTGTGTTCGTCATGTGAATGCGTCTCTGTGTGTGTCGGAAAAACAGTGGTTCGGCTTGGATTCGCCTTGTCACGAAAGTGGGGAGGCGCTTTCCTTCGAGAATGCCGGCCGGAGAGATGCAGTTGGCGAACGCATGCAATACAAGGGTGGGTGTTTGAATTAAAATAGGGATCAATTGGCCACTAAATTGGGAGAAAAAAGGGAAAAATCAGAAATAAATTTAGAAAAAAAAAAAAAAAAGGTAGGTGAAAAGCAGTAATAGGGGAGATTTTGTGTGTGTGTGTGTGTGTGTGTGCGTATGTGTGTGTTTGTGATCGCATTCTCCACCAGCCATAGATTAAAGGCCATTGCTGCTTTATATTTCATGCCCTATTTTTACCCTCACTGATAAAAGGTTAACACAGCGAGTCCCCCCCCCTTCACCATCTGGTTCCATAGAGCAGCAAACAATACCCCCCTTCCAGCCACCACCCACCCCACCCAAAAGACAGGGCTCTCATCCACATACCACAAAATGACACTAAATGTGTATATACATGTTCACATGCCTGTGTGTGTGTGTGTGTGTGTGTGTTTGAGAGGGTTCAGACAAGGGACAACTGTACACTACCAATGAGATATAAATCATGAACCAAGGGGGAGTTTGTGTGTGTGCGTGTGTGTGAAAGAGAGAGAGAGTGTGAGAAAAAGAGAAAGTGTTTGTGTGTGTGTGTGTGTGAGAGAGAGAGAGAGAGAGAGAGAGAGAGAGAGAGAGAGCGATTATATTTTGATCCCTGATTTGGAAAAACTATATTTGAAACATGAGAAAAGATTAAACTAGACTGCAGTTGTATGCAAACATGGGGTGAATTATTTATTGAAACCATGGCAGTGGACCTGGAGATTTGCGTTTCTCTCCTCTCCTTGCCGCTCCTCTCCTCTCTCCTCTCCTTTCCTCTCCCCTCCTCTCTCTCCCCTCCCCTCCACTCCCCTCCTCTCCTGTCCTGTCCTGTCCTGTCCTGTCCTGTCCTGTCCTGTCCTCTCCTCTCCTCTCCTCTCCTCTCCTCTCCTCTCCTCTCTCCTCCCCTCCTCTCCTCTCCTCTCCTCTCCTCTCCTGTCCTCTCCTCTCTCTCCTGTCCTCTCCCCCTCCTCTCCTCTCCTCTCGTCTCCTTTCCTCTCCTCTCCTCTCCTCTCCTCTCCTCTCCCCTCCCCTCCTCTCCTCTCCTCTCCTCTCCTGTCCTCTCCTCTCTCTCCTGTCCTCTCTCCCTCCTCTCCTCTCCTCTCTCTCCTCTCCTCTCCTCCCTCTCCCCCTCCTCTCCTCTCCTCTCCTCTCCTTCCTTTTTCATGCCACCATCAAGAAAGAGTTATCACTGTTATTTGCCCAAGAGCCCTATTTCAAAAATCCACCCACTCCAAAAAAGGAGAAAAAAAAATCAATAGCCGTGATCGATTGCCGGTTATTTCTTTTCTCCTCCTCTTCCTCCATCTCATCCACATGCCTATTTGTGTGTGTGTTTGTGTTAAACTGCAGGAGGAATCCATCATGCACAGAAACAGAGAGCTCCCACCCCTTCACACACACACACACACACACACACACAAACACACACGTTAGGAAAGCATGTCCAATGTAGGGATGGAATTGATAGATGAAGGGAGCAGAGGCAGGAGAGGCTGGCGTGATGGGGCAGAGGGTGAGACCAGGAAAGGTTAGAGATAATACAAGACAGTATAAGAGTAGCTGGTGCAAAAAGTACTTTTAGAACATCCAATAGTTAAGGGTATAGGGAACAAATGGAAGGATGAAGGGATTAAAGGGCTTGGCAGAGGAAAGAGGAGATAAGCAATGTTGACATACTGGGAGACAAAAGTAAAATCAAGCTCTTTTTCATTGTAGTCCCTTGTGTCTACTCATGTGAACATAGTCATATAACTTGACATTTTAACGTAGCAATCTTTTGTTTTCACTACAGCTCACCCACAAGGCAAGTTAAATATTGAATTATTCCCTTGAATTTAATTAAGTTGTCACTGACTTATAGATAACAAGAAATATATGAGGTTCAACAGAGAAAATTATGGAGATAAAACATCTTCCCAAGACAAAAATGATTACATTCGACTACACCACCGATGTGCAGAATGTTAACAGCAATTGCATCAGTATCTCACTAATGACTTCCTGTCTGTTTTGTAGTGGGCCCCCTGATTGGTCGATACTGCGGGACCAGAGTTCCTCCTGAAATCCAATCATCGACTGGCATCCTATCTCTGTCCTTCCACACGGACATGGCCGTGGCTAAAGATGGCTTCTCAGCACGTTACAACATGACACACAAGGAAGTCAGCAAAAGTAAGTCTACTTTGTGTGTGTGTGTGTGTGTGTGTGTGTGTGTGTGTGTGTGTGTGTGTGTGTGTGTGTGTGTGTGTTCTGCTTAACCTTCATCTTTGATAGCCATGTTATCTCCACATCCATGTCCAATAACTGGCTGTTGACTACATTGGCTCACATATAATCTGCTTTCGGGCATCTATGCTTGAAATGTAATTTGGGATTGTGAGCAATTTTTTTTATTTATTTTTTTTAAATTTATTCTTTTACTTGACTTAGCCAGGTTGTAATTTTGAGAGTGAGACCCTCTCTTTCAGAGACCTGGCCAAGGTATGGCAGCATCATTCACAAATATAAAAGTTTCCGATGACCCACATAAAAAGTTAATTCAGATGGGTCAGAATACACAACTTGATGTCCAGGCATGTCCTTCACTTTCTGCATCTTTCATGCCTTCTCTCTTTTTTCTTCTGCCTGCAGCTTTTCACTGCAGCAATGCATTCGGTTTGGAGTCGGGCAAGATCACAGACGACCAGATCATGGCCTCGTCAACTTTCTACGATGACCGCTGGCTGCCGCGCCAGGCTCGGCTCAACTATGACGATAATGGCTGGACACCCAACGAGGACAGCAACAAGGAGTACATACAGGTACAGTGTGCGATGTGGGGAATGCCAAGACTCTGCTGACTAACCGCCATAGAGCTGTTGGTGTGGGATTTAGGCTTTCCTTTGACTGTCGCTTAATGATGATTATGTGGTTCTGTTATTAAAGCAATTATTCTTCACATCAAGAGAGTGTACCTTTGAGTCAATGACGCCCACTCCCCTACTTGAGAGACCGCTATGCTACTGTGAAGCAAACTGTCACCAAAATGAAAGCAAAAAAGGGTAGGAGGATAGATAATAGGATGGTCTCTGCTGCGAGAGTGGGTTTAATTGACCTATTTATCTCTTACACGTTCTATATGGATATACTTACTCATATTTCTGAAAGGTTTGGGGGTGGGGGTGGGGATGCACAGGTAATTTCCCCCATTTTCTCCTCCCTTTTCTTTTTCTTTCTCCATCCTGGGTGTCACGGTGAAAACTCGAGCTCCGGAAACGAGAATGTTATAGTACAAACAAAGAGCTGAAACAGTAGAAAAAAAAGGATCTGTTAGAAGATCTTTGTTATGCTTAAGATAAAGACAGATAGCAAGGTCTGCTCAGTGCAGCGCTTTTGTTCAGGCGTTGACAAGTCTCAGATAATAACTCAACAGCTCTATTTGTGCACGTCTCTGTGTTATGTAACATTAATGTCAAGGTTTAGCAGACAGATGCTTGGGTAAGGCATTGTTTCCTTTATTCCCCCACGGTGCCAACTTTGTGCCATCCTTGAGCCAAGCCCCAAGAGTTATGAGCCTATTTGGGTGGGAGAGGGGTCGGTGGGAAGGGAGTGTTAGGTGCGGTACACTTCAGACAGAAATACGTTCACACCAGTGGTCGGGACGCCGGATAGAGTCAGTGTCTGACTCTATAAGAAATCATTAAGGTTATTATTACACATACTAGGCAATCACAGTCGCTTCATGTTTAGCACTTTTAATTCACTTTAAGAGGATCCTGGGTGGACGCGGGCCCTGTGGTGGACTTATGACCTATCCATGATGTCTCTCTGCCTTCCACCCAACACCTGCTGAGATAGTATCCAGCTCCTCTGTTACGCTGATTTGGATTTTGCAGAAAAGGACGATGAATGAAGTGAGTGAACAGAATATATCACCATCATCAGCGGTCACCCGGGGTCGAGTATGACTGTCCTCCTTCTAGGTCCTGATGGGTATCCTTGCGGGAGGATGCGATTTTCTCCCGTTTTTCACCCTAATTGTATCCAGCCAATTACTCCAGTCTTCCGAGCCATCCTGGTCACTGCTCCACCCCCTCTGTTGATCCGGGGAGGGCTGCAGACTACAGCATGCCTCCTCCAATACATGTGGAATTGCCAATCACTTCTTTTCACATGACAATGAGGATTTTCGCCGGGGGCAACATAGCATGTGGGAGGATCACACTATTCCTCCCAGTCCCCCCCCCCCCGAACAGGCGCCCCGACTGACCAGAGGAGGTGCTAGTGCAGTGATCAGGATACATACCCACATCCGGCTTCCCACCCACAGACACGGCCAGTTGTGTCTGTAGAGATGCCTGACCAAGCTGGAGGTAACACAGGAATTCGAACCGTCGATCCCCGTGTTGGTAGGCAATGGAATAGACCGCTATGCTACCCATATGCCCTGTGTGACAGTTTTTTACATGGAGAGGCTGATGTGCCTGCAGCCACCATCCAGTCCTTGGCAGGGGGTGGCCAGAGACCAATGGCATGGACAACCAAGATGATTGGGGACTACCCTCTGTTGCAGCCTTCATCCACCTTCACTGCTGTTGTGACCTGGAGACATCTTCCACGAGTTCCACCGTTGAGGTCTTTGTTGGATCGTACTTTATCTAGAGCCTCCCCCTTGACCAATCCGCCTTGGGTGACCCTACCAGGAGCTAAGCTCCAGACGGCATAGCTCTTGGGATCATTGGCACATGCAAGGAACAGAATATATATTGTCCTTAACATACAGATCTTTTGAGAAACGTTTATCATGCAGAGTACCCACACCATGACTTAACAGGTAAAGCGTCAACATCTTGATCAAGGGCACACGCCGAAGGCACAAACAAACCTGTGGGCAGCTTTGGTGGAAACAGGCTGTTCAGAGGATTGAATCTAATACCTGAATTTTATCGTATGGCTGTAAACACCAGGAAACATGATCACACTATAGCTACATGCTACAAGTTACGTGAGCCACATCGACATTTCCATATTTGTTTATGTTATATATTTAGGAGCAGTTACTTCATGGCTTATTGGAATAGAGCCCTCTATAATGTGTAGGACCAATGCTGAAATGCCAACTACAGGTTTAATAGGAGTCAAAGAGGAGAACATGATGAATAGCATGTGAAGGTCTGCTTGACAGTGTTCCAGTGTGTCCCAGCCCTAAGCCAGAAAACACATTAAGGGACTCGGGCCAAAAACCAGGGAGGAAGCCAAGGTCCCATCACTCTTCCAGCTTCCTGTCTGTCTTTGCTCCCCCTGGCCAACGGGGCTCTGCCTCTTTCTGATCCTCCTCTCTCTGTCCGTCTCATTTTCTTGGGAGTTTTTATTTTTCTATGGCACTGCTTGTCTCACTCGTTCTCTTTCTCTCTGTCTTAATCTCTCTGTGGTGATCTCTATCTGTCTATGTCAACCTGTCTCTCCCTGTACCGCTCTCCCTTTCAAATTTCCTTTCTGTCTGTTGAACTCATTCTCTTACTCTCTCTCTCTCTCTCTCTCTCTCTCTCTCTCTCTCTCTCTCTCTCTCTCTCTCTCTCTCTCTCTCTGTCCCCCCCCCATCTCTGGTCATTGCTGTTGTGGTTGGGTCTCTGCGTTCCACAGAGGATCTCAGCTGTTCTGCTGTGTTAACACCTAGCAGAGAGAGAGGCCCCTGTGTGTGTGTGTGTGTGTGTGTGTGTGTGTGTGTGTGTGTGTGTGTGTGTGTGTGTGTGTGTGTGTGTGTGTGTGTGTGTGTGTGTGTGTGTGTGTGTGTGTGTGTGTGTGTGTGTGCGTGTGTGTGCGTGTGTGCGCGTGTGTATGGTGCGTGTGTGTGTGTGTGGGGCAGCTGTCATAAATGCCAACGTGCTTCTCCTTCTCGCATCTTGTACCCTGTGGCCTCATTCTTACTCCGCCTGTGTGTGTTGGCATGTGGATTTGTGTGTGTCTGGGTATGTACATGATCATGTGTGTGTGCGAGCGTGCGTGCGTGTGTGTGTGTGTGTGTGTGTGTCTAAGTCACGGATGTGTGGGTGAGTGTGTTTGCTTGTATGTGTGTGCATGTTGATTTGTGGAACTGTGTGTCTCAGGCATGTGTGTGTTGCTGTGTTGGCTCAGTGGCCACGTGTGTGATTTAAATCTCTCTCCAGGAGTCCTCCTATAATGTGTTTCCATGTCTGTCTGCTCTGGTTCATTCAACTCACTTCTTTGCTTTTTTTTTTTCTTACTCAATCCTTCTATATTCTGCCACACCTTTTTTCCAAGTCATTTTCTGTTCTACTATAATTGATCCCATTTAGCTTTATTCTATTCTATTCTATTCTATTCTAGTCTGGTCCTTTTCTGTTCTCCTTTGGTGTGTTCCAGTGAGGTGTGGCGCAGATTGATGATGCGAGCGCTGGAGTCTGTGTGATTCTAACAGCTGTGTGATTGATGAAAAGCCTTTCCCAGGAATACTCACTTAGCAACACATGCACATACTCTCTCTTTCTCTCCCCCTTTCCTTCTCTCTCTCTCTCTTTCTGCATCTAACTCCCTCTATCTCCCAACAACTCTCTCTCCTTTCCACACCCTCTACCTTTCTTACTTCTTCTTTCTCTCTCTTTGCTCTCTTCTTTCTCAGCCCTCACCTCTCCCCCCTTCTTTTCCTCTCCTCTGTTCCGCACTATTGATTAGTTGTCTAGGTGGGTCCCTGTCTGGCCTTAAGTGTGTGTGTGTGTGTGTGCTGGAGGTAATCTAAAACACCTGTCTCCCTGACAGATAACAAACGTAGCATTTTACCTCCCGCTGTGTTTCCTACTATACGCCAGCAGGACACACACACACACACACACACACACACACACACACACACACACACACACACACACACACACACACACACACACACACAGAATCAGAGCCGATTCATTCTGTGGTATGTACAGCACAATAGAGGCCTACAGTAGACACCCTTTCCTTGTGTGTTTATCTTTATTGCACTTATGTGAACATTCATTTCTGTTTTCCCTGCAATAGGTGTATGAATGGATGATCAATTCTGTGCAGGATTACATGAAAAATTCCCAAAACCCACTCAATCATTCACCTCGCAGTGAAAAAATATGCTCAAAGTCAAACTCTTTCATCAATACTACTTCCCTCAAGTAAATATGAACTTTTCTTTAATTTGTGGGACATTGGAATGAAAGATAGTTTGAAGACTGACCACCATAACATGTGAGCCACAAAGTAGCATGTAGCGCCCCGGTCAGCATTGGGAGGTGATTATGGCTATTGTATGGGAGGAAATTAAAATGAGCCCCCAGTCATTGGTATCGATCTATTGGGAGAAAAACACAGTGCAGGAGAGAGGGAGAGACAGACAGACAGACGGACAGACAGAATAAGGGAGCGAGAGGAGAGCAGATTTGGGAAGATGAAAGATGGAAGCTGATTCTGCCTGTGCCAAATGTGATGGAGGATTCACAATTGAGCTATAACTCTCTCTCTCTCTCTCTCTCTCTCTCTCTCTCTCTCTCTCTCTCTCTCTCTCTCTCTCTCTCTCTCTCTCTCTCTCTCTCTCTCTCTCTCTCTATCTCTATTTATCTATCTATCTATCTTCCCAGGTGGACCTCCATGTTTTGAAGGTCTTAACGGGCATCTCTACACAGGGTGCGGTTTCCAAGGAAACTCAAAAGTCCTACTATGTCACATCCTTTAAGCTTGAGGTCAGCACCAATGGAGAGGATTGGATGGTCTATCGACATGGCAAAAACCATAAGGTACGGCCACACACTTTTACTCACACAACAACATATTCATACAAACTCAAACACGTGTACATGCACACAAACACACACACGATAAGGCAAGAACCATAAGGTAGGTCCATGCACTCACACTCATACACCAACGTACAGTACACTCACACATTTGGACACCCAGAAATACATGCCTTGAGAAGGTAGATTGATGCGGTGAGAGAGAGAGAGAGAGAGAGAGAGAGAGAGAGAGAGAGAGAAAGAGAGGTTTGAAAATGTATAACCCGTGCACATGGATGTAATAACACACACACACGTTTGCTTGTTAAATATGAGGTGTAATATATGCAGCAGGAGTTAACCACGAGCTCTAAATTGACAGGCATTTATAGTCATAGCTCAGAGAGTCGTTTCACCACTCTACAATTAGCTTCAAATAAGAGTTTAATGTCCATTCCAGAGTCAGCATATGCCTTGCAGCGCTAAGTGATACCCACACACACACACACAACGACAATTATAAGGTCTGGTTTTGAATATCCATCTGGTTCCCATCTCCTGGTGGTTGCAGCTCAGCCTGTTGCAGAAATGACTGGGTTTCTACTGGTTTCTCAGCAGATTATTCTCAGAGACATAGCGTGCTCCTGAGTTTATGCAGGGACACAGCTCAGGTTTTAAAGTGGGGGGGGGGTTGGAACATTTGACTGGGTGATAATCTAGTGATAAGAGAGAAGAACCACTAACCTGAGGGTTGCTGGATTGAATCCCAGGAATGGCTGGGTGATCCTAAAAACCTGGGGGCTGCTTGAACAAGGATATAAGATATTGATGTTGTGTCCTTTGGCAAAGCACTTTGCCTCAGCCTTGCCACTATGCAACTAACTAGCAGTAAAATGACAAATGTATGTCATCACAAACAGACCAGTACAGCATAGCTTAACTTCTCTACTAAGGAGCCTACCCAGCGGTTGGCTTTAGTGAAGACCCGTCTCTGTAAATTTCCAAATAATGCCTCCGTTGTGTCTCCGAGGGCTTATATCAGAGGGTGTGTTTGGTTATCTTCACTGTACAGCTACAATGAATGTAAGTGAATCTAAGCGTTCCTTAAGCTTGGAACGTAAACTTTTATTTACTGCTTGGCAGCCAACACACTTCACATTTCAGACATTAGTTTTTTTTTTCTCCTTTTTTGGATCCCCCCCCCCCTTTTTTTTTCCTCCCCAATTGTTCTCGGTCAATTACCCCACTCTTCTGAGCCGCCCCAGTTACTGCTCCACCCCCTCTGCCAATCTGAGGAGGGCTGCAGACTACCACATGCCTCCTCCGATACATGTGGAGTTGCCAGCCGCTTCTTTTCACCTGACAGTGAGGAGTTCAGTCCCCGCCCCCCGAACATGCCCCCCGACCGACCAGACGAGGTGCTAGTGCAGTGACCAGGACACATACCCACATTCGGCCTCCCACCTGCGGACACGGCCAGTTGGGTTTGTAGGGATGCCCAACAAAGCCGGAGGTAACATGCGGATTCGAATTGGAGATCTCCGTGTCGGTAGGCAATGGAATAGACCCCGCCACACTACACAGACGCCCTGAGACATTAGTTTTTGACCGGACGGTCCACTTTTCAAGGGATTTGTCCAGGCCCAGTCAGAGAAGTCAACCAGTTGTCTAAATGTCTGGTGTGTTTTTTTATGCAAAACCAACAAATGTATATCTGCTGAATTGATGCAAAATTTTTTTAAAGCAGTGAGGATTTTTTTTAATGGAAGCGAGGAGTGAATGATAGGTTATCGATTAGTGCACGGTTTATCATTGAGGTTTCTTCCTATTATTTTCTCCCTTTTTAAAGGTTTTTTTTATGTAGTTATTCCTTATCCGATGCGAGGGTCTAAGGACAGTATGTTGTGTTGCTGTAAAGCCCACTGAAGAACATTTGTAACTTGTGGTATCGGGCTATACAAATAAAATCGACTTGACTCGACCTGCCATCTGTGATTTCTCCAATTGTGGACGTTAGTTGGAAAAAGCAACATGGATAGCATATACATGTGCATTCAAAGCATATGGTAATGAAAGGTATCATGGTAGAAATAAAACCCACCTCTTCCTCTGTAATCATTTATTCCCTTCTGTAAAGTGGTGGTTGTTGGTAATATTTGGAGTTCTGGTTTTTTTTTTTTTTTTAGAAAGCTTTTAGACATCCTTATTAAATTGAAATAAATGGGTGTAGAAATTATAACGCAAATGAGCAGGTGCTCCATCCCACCTCCCAACTCATCCCCCCCCCCCCCCCACACACACACACACACAAGAGAAATTATGAGCCAGTCAGGGTAGCAAAGCCAATGCTGACTGGCTGACCTGAGTTGTAGTGGCTGAAAAGGGACATTAGGCACCAAGACGCTGACACCACCTTGTCGTCACCAAATAAATAACAACACTGTCAGTCTCTCGCCGCCTCTCTTTCTTCAACTGTCTGCTTTAACCTTTCTCTGATTCCGCTCTCTGCCCTTCACCCTCAAGCCTGGAGAAGCAGAACTGAAACGGATGTAAACAGCTATGAATCAAGATACACACGGCAAAAGGCATCACATTTTAAGCAAAACTTGAACTGGGGAGTAGAAAAAAAGCTGAAATGCAATCTAGGTCAGTTTGTCTTGGCTGGTTTAGAACATGCAAACAGTGTCTCTGTGCAGGACGATGCCGTCACTTAACATTTAATTCTGTCAGGAGAAAAACAGGAGGGTTAACCAGGTTGCTTGCCATTGGGGGAATGAAAAAAAAAATTCCATTCATTTCCATCTATCTTTCACAAAATCCCTATCACCTTTTCCTCCACAATTACTAAGTGTAAAAAATAAAAAGGTCTAATATTTATCTTTTTTTTAACAATTTGGCATTTCCATTAAGCTTTCCTCATTTGCTACTTCAAAAGTCACATAAAAATCTGTAGATTAAAATGCAGCTAGAAAGGGGGTGAGATAGATAGAGAGAGAGAGAGAGAGAGAGAGAGAGAGAGAGAGAGAGAGAGAGCGAGCGCTATCGTCAGTGAGTCCTCGTGGATGCGAAAGACATTTGTCACTTAATGACGAGTGGAACACATGGACAGAGACGCAAAGCTGTGAGCTCTGCCATCCATTAGAGCACACACTCCCTCACCAGGGGTCCAGACATGTCTAAAGTTGGGTGTGTGTGTGTGTGTATGAGCAAGAGAGAGACAGCGGGCGAGTGTGTATCTGTGTGTATATGTGAGTTTTTTTGTGTGTCTAAATGTAGGGTTCAGAAGCAGGGGGCATTTACTGCTGATTTATTCTAGCCCCCCCCCCGCTCTCTCTCTCTCTCTCTCTCTTTCTCTCTCTCACACATACACACACTCTGTCTTCCTAAGCAGTTGGCTTTGACTGGAGCAGCTTTCTAGGGTTCTGAGGGTAATCATGGAGGATTATGGGTGGTGACACCAAACACAAACCTCAAATAATCATCATCATCATAAGCCACGCACATTGACTTTATTTTGTTTATACTTTTTTGTTTTGCACCTTATTGCATTTTGCAGAAAGTGTATATTGTTTTAAACTTTATTGCCTGTCATTTTATTTTAAAGTAATTTTAACTAATTAAAATGAACATTTATTTCATAAAAGGAATTATCACGGTAACATTTGATTAACTGATCGACTCACTGACTGACTGATCCGTTTACTGATTGATTAATTGAATGATTGATTCATCGAAGAAATTAGTTATCTCCTCTACTTCAAACTATTATTTTATTGTCCTTTAACACTTATATTTTCCTGTCTTTTCCAATGAGGAGGCCACCACAAGTCTGTTTTAGTTATAAATACTGAGCTTTTTAATCATCAGAGACTGTTTTTATTTTGGGTTTTTTTTCTTGTCCTTTCGAATTGATTTTAGTCCAGGTTCAGTCCTGGCTTAATTAATCCTTGTCTGTGAAACTGACCCACAGGGTTACTGCAGACCCGTCTTTACTTCTCCTTTAAAGCCACATTTTTTCCCTTTTCTTTTTTGTTCCGTACCACTCAGCTGCCTTTCCCACATGTCTTCCTGTGCTTTCTCCATCAATCAAACTTCTGTGAACTGGCTAGATCGAAGTCTTATGGACCCTGCAGTCCACGGAGGAAAGCCCAGTGGCAGAATGTCCACTTCCTCTGTCTGTCAGGGGCAGATAGGAAGTGTGTGTGTGTGTGTGTGCGCGCGCGCATGTGTGTGTGCATGCATGCATGCATGAAGGCTAGACGTGGAAAGCTAGATATGGTGTTTAGACCACAGGACAAACACGTGTGACCATTAATGGCTGAGAAACCAGAACAGATGGAGAAACCAGCCACAACCCATAGAAGAGCAATGAAACTCTCTCTGTGCTCCTTACTCTCCCCAGTTTCATTGCATGCACTTCCAACCTTTCAATATAGACATCGAGATACTTTAGTAATCTTAGTTACATATACTTTTTTTTGTTTTAAAGGCCACTTTGGACTAATACTGTTCCAAATCAATAAAACATCTGTTTTCTTTGGTCTACAGTTACTTTATGTGAGATTTTTACTCTAAAATTTCATATACGCTGTGTTTTTGACTTATTGGGCATGGAGTACAACTGCTTCTTATCACGTGAGACTTGTGAAACTATGCCCTGGAGTGTGTACTTTTACTACGAAGGGGTGTGTGTGTGTGTGTGTGTGTGTGTGTGTGTGTGTGTGTGTGTGTGTGTGTGTGTGTGTGTGTAACCATTTCCATTGTTCTCTCTGTATTTTCTCTTATTTTCAATAACATGTTCATATAGTATATAATATATACTACTACTCCTACTACTACTATTGGCAGCACGGTGGCCCAGTGGTTAGCACTGTTGCCTCACAACAAGGTCCTGGGTTCAAACCCCAGGCCGTCCCAGGTCCTTTCTGTGCGGAGTTTGCATGTTCTCCCCGTGTCTGCATGGGTTTCAAAAGGCATGCATGTTAGGGTTAATACTCCTGTCTGTGCCCCGGAGCAAGGCAGTGGAAAGAAGAACTGGAGCTGGTCCCCGGGTGCTGCAACTGCCCACTGCTCCTATACAATAAGATGGCTTAAATGCAGAAGACAAATTCATTGTAAGAATACAATTTGTTGTAAGAATACAATGATAAAATAAAGTGGCTTTCTTTCTACTACTTTCGGCTCCTCCCGTTAGGGGGCGCCACAGCGGATCATCCGTTTCCATCTCTTCCTGTCCTCTGCATCTTCCTCTGTCACGCCAGCCACCTGCCTGTCCTCCCTCCCCACATCCATAAACCTCTTTGGCCTTCTTCTTTTTCTCTTCCCTGGCAGCTCCATATTCAGCATCCTTCTCCCAATATATCCAGCATCTCTCATCCACACATGTCCAAGCCATCTCAATCTTGTCTCTCTTTGTCTCCAAACCGTCCAACCTGAGCTGTCTCTCTAATATACTCCTTTCCTAATCCTGTCCTTCTTCGTCTGAAAATCTGAAAATCTTTGCATCTTCAACTCTGCCACCTCCAGCTCTGCCACCTGCACCACCGTCTCCAAACCATATAACATAGCTGGTCTCACAACCATCTTGTAAACCTTCCCTTTAACTCTTGCTGGTACCCTTCTGTTGCAAATTACTCCTGACACTCTTCTCCACCCACTCCACCTTGCCCGCACTCTCTTCTTCACCTCTCTTTTGCACTCCCCATTAGTTCGAACAGTTGACTCCCAAGTATTTAAACTCATCCACCTTTGTCACCTCCACTCCTTGCATCCTGACCATCCCACTGTCCTCCCTCTCATTCATGCATATGTATTCCGTCTTGCTTCTACTGACTTTCATTCCTCTTCTCTCCAGTGCATACCTCCAATTCTCCAGGCTCTCCCCAACCTGCTCAATACTCGCCCTACAGATCACAATGTCATCTGTGAACATCATAGTCCACCGAGAATCCTGCCTGATCTTGTCCATCAACTGTCCATCACCATTGCAAACAAGAAAGGGCTCAGAGCCAATCCTTGATGTAATCCCACCTCCACCTTGAACCCATCTGTCATTCCGACCACACACCTCACCACTGTCACACTTCCCTCATACATATCCTGCACCACATATCTTGCAACCACATATCCTGCAACCACCCTCATACATATCCTGCACCACATATCCTGCAACTTCCGACTCGGCACCCTGTCGTATGCTTTCTCTAAATCTACAAAGACACAATGTAACTTCTTCTGACCTTCTCTATACTTCTCAATCAACATTCTCAAAGCAAACATCGTATCTGTGGTGCTCTTTCATGGCATGAAACCATACTGCTGCTCGCTAATCATCACCTCTCCTTTTAAACTAGCTTCTATTACTCTTTCCCATATCTTCATGCTGTGGCTGATCAACTTTATACCTCTTTGCCCACTATTTAAAACAAATGTAAAATAATTCCCGTATAGCTGCGTTTTTCACAACATAAAGTGCAACGTAAGTTCAGCCTGCATTCATCAGTTCACCAGCTAAGTGTGTGCTTGTAGGCTCTCATACAGCAGATGTGTCTGTAACACTGCACTTTTCATCTCCCGGTTCAAAATGAAATGAACACTCACAGTCAGGTAAATCTCAGTTGCCCTGGAGGTCCAGCCATCACCGGCGAGAGCTGTGTCGGAGTTTGGCCCAGTTGGTCCTCAATCCCCTCACGTGTCTGTTCATACAGCTCAACCATTACTTTGATAGTGAAGTGCATGCAGGAGAGCAGAGTATAACGCGGCTCAAGCTTTTTCACCAAATGGCGAAATCCTGCATCTCTAACAACTGCAAATGGCTGTAAATCTTTAGCCGTGAACACCCCAACAACTTTGGCTATTTCTTTGTATTGGTCTTTATTTGTGTGAAAGGTCTTCTGAAAGGCAGCAGGAAGGAGAGTTTGTTGTTTCTTCCCTATCGTGTGTGACTCTTTCCTTGATCCAGCCAGGGATATGTTTGGGTGACGCCGGCGCAGATGCCCCATCATGTTAGATGTGTTACCGTTAGCATACCTGACATGTATCAAGCAATATTTACAGACCGTCTCTTTTTTCTTTTTTTCCCCCATTTGTCGCCCCGGTTATACTTGGCCAGTTACCCATTCCAAGCCATCTCAGTCGCTGCTCCACCCCCTCTGCCGATCTGGGGAGGGCTGCAGACTACCACATGCCTCCTCCGATACATGTGGAGTCACCAGCTGCTACTTTTCACCTGACAGTGAGGAGTTTTGCCAAGGGGACGTAGCGCATGGGAGGATCACGCTATTCTGCTAGTGCATCAACCATGACACATACCCACATCCGGCTTCCCACCCGCAGACACGGCCAATTGTGCCTGTAGGGACGCCTGACCAAGCTGGAGGTAACACGGGGATTCGAACCGCTGATCTCCGTGTTGGTAGGCAATGGAATAGACCGCTACGCTACCCGGATGCAGACGGTCTCTTTTTTTTTATTGACGACTTTTGCTCCCTCACTACTGCAGTCCATGCTGAATCAAAAACTGTTCCCACACATCTGACTTAAAAGATGTGTGAGAAGACAGTTCGTCTTCCACATGGCATCTCCACACCGTAGTCCTGCCTCTTAGCTTCTGTTCTGTTCCCCTCTCCAGTTCACCTTACGTGACTCGTCATTGGTGTACTAACAGTTCATTGGGCCGCGACTCTCCGGGGAAAGGGAAAGGAGGGTCCTGTATGCACACAACCTAACAGCTTTTGTTTCCTTGTGGAACCGAAAAACTGCGGCTCATGTGTGCAAACCGGGCCGTGGCTTATGTAGTGAACTGTTCGGGTTTTTACGGTTTGGTTTTGCATCCCTTTGTGTGTGTGTGTGTGTGTGTGTGTGTGTGTGTGTGTGTGTGTGTGTGTGTGTGAAGGCCAGTAAATTAGTCATCATCGATGGCCAAGAACATCCTTGGCAGCCGATTTTATAGGTTGGGCGTGCAAAATTCTGTCAGTAAACATCCTTTTTATCCTTTAAAAAAAAAAGATAGGTTGTTTGACTGAGACCTAAGTCTTGATGCCTTCAGGAAGCAGTTTTGTTTTTTTAATTTGATTATTTATTCACATCATGATTTTGTAACTGAAGTTTTGTTCCTTTCCTCTTTTTCTTCGAAATGAAAGGCTCATCATACCAATGAAAAACAGTTGAGTGGTTTTAAAAAGCAACCCGTCATCCAGGAAGCTGTTGTGATCAGGTCATTGTAGAAAGGTTTCCATCATGTTGTCACCACTGTCAACACGACGAAGTAACAATGTAGCACAGTGGCACACATTTTGTTTGTTGTACATGTTTTACCCGTAAAATATAAAAGATATCCATTATTCCATCATCTATCCATCCATCCACCCATTAATACATGAATCGTTTCCTTACCCGTCTTCTTTTCACCCATCTATCTGTCCATCCATCCATGTATTCTGTTTCCTTAATGTCTTTACCCAATCACGCCTGTTACTACCCCTTTCTGCACCCCCTTCCTTTCCCACCCCTTACACACTGTTCACTTGACATCTTCCTTCACTCTCCTCCCGCTATCACCACCTAAATCTCTCCCTTCATCTATCCTTTCTCCCCTTTGTCTGTACGCCGTTGTTCACCCCCCCCCTCGCTCTCCCTCCCTCCCTAGTGTGTTTCTGAAAAAGTCATCATGATTTGGACAACCAAATTTATGCTGTTTGCACAAATGGTGATTCGTCATTGGTTTGGTGTGTGTGTGTGTGTGTGTGTGTGTGTGTGTGTGTGTGTGTGTGTCCATTTCCCTAGCACATGCAGATGCAAGACAGATGCTACGTACACACACACACACACACACACACACACACAGCAACTGTCTGACATCTGTGAGGCAGCTCATAGGGGCAGAGCGATTGTCGTCCAACATTAAGGTGATTTGTGTGAACTGTAATGTATTTGATAATGTCATTAAAGACTTGTTCTGAACCAGATGGGGCATGTGGAATACATGTTAACAAGTAGAAAGGTTTTAGAGAGTAACAGGGACAGAGAGACAGAAAGAGAGCGAGCGCTAGAAAGAGGAAGAGTGATAGAATTATTCTGTCAGACACATGTGCGTACATTGCACCGACAGGCACAAAATGCCACATACTGACTTTGGGGAGATGTAGATTGTAGTAAGAGAGAAGAAGAGCCAAGGTGAGAATGGACAGAGGTCAAGTTCATATCCAGAAATACTCTCATTTGGTGACATATTAGTTGAGCAATGAGCAGGTTGTTAATGTCTTGGAAAAGTTAAAAAAAAATCATTCCTTGCTTATTTCTATTCTATTTATTTATTTATTTTACTTTTCAGTGTTTCATTGTGTCCCCTTTCCTGTTTTCTGTTTTTGAGAAAAGCAGCTGTGTTCCTATGAATCCACCCATGAGCAGATGGATCATCATGAGATTATGACGGTTCCTCGAGATAGCAGGCGTTTGAGGTGATAAGAAATAAGGGGGTGGGGGGGCACGTCTGAGTGCCATAGTGGTCTATTCCGTTGCCTACCAACACTGGGATCGCCGGTTCAGGTCCCCGTTTTACCTCCGGCTTGGTCGGGCGTCCCTACAGACACAACTGGCCGTGTCTGCAGGTGGGAAGCCGGATGTGGGTATGTGTCCTAGTCGCTGCACTAGCGCCTCCTCTGGTCGGTCAGGGCATCTGTTCGGGGGGGAGGGGGAGATAGCGTGATCCTCCCTCACGCTACATCCCCCCTGGTGAAACTCCTCACTGTCAGGTGGGAAGGGGCAGCTGGTGACTCCACATGTGTTGGAGGAGGCATGTGGTAGTCTGCACCCTTCTCTGGATCGGCAGAGGGGGTGGAGCAGAGATCGGGACAGCTCGGGAAATAGGGCAATTGGTCAAGTACAATTGGGGAGAAAAAAGGGGGGGGTAATAAAAAAAGAAGAAATGGGGGGGTCTCAAATTCGAAAACCAATCTGTCTATTCTGTGATATTGTGAAGAAAACAGGTTTCAGGGTCCCTGCGTCCCAGGATGAGAAATCGAGAGCAGTACTGTGGTGCAGTTCATTAACAAAGCATATATCAGAAGCTTGCCACTCACCTTGTCTATATTTGCAATTTAGGACCAGTCTGCTGCCCTTGATAATTTACTTTGCAGAGACTGAGAGCAGCGAAACACTTTTCCTGAATACCCACACACTCCGTCCAGTATCAGCCTCTCTGTAGGGCGTCTCTGTGCCTGCTTAAATACACACACATGCACAGTGACGCCACTCCTTACTCCCTCTATGCAATGGCCAACTTGCGACCAGCCTGCCACAGTGGCTGACTGCTCGGGCTCCCGTCTGGAGGAGATGAAGAACCTCTGCAACAGAAGTACATTTTGGTTTTATGAGTTACACATGTCAGCAAATAGCATTAAATATGTCAGGCAGGAGTTATCCGTGGCCACTGCAATGCTGGACCCTTGCCAACTGAAACATCCTCTATACATCTTCACTTGTATCAGGAAGGAAGGATTTAAAAAAAAAGGAGAGGAATGGAGGACAGAGAGGTGGAAGGAAAAGTCAGAGGGTGTAATGGGAGGGACGTGACAAAGTTGGATGGGAAAAGTAGAAGAATGATATACAAGAAAGGAATAAAGAAACAAGGAGAGCTAAAAAACAATAGAAAAATAAAGAAGGGAGAGAAAAAAACAAAAGCATGAGAGAATGGTATTGAAAGAGCAAGGAGGGTCTCCTCCATGGAGAGTGCCGGGGACCGTGTCAGAGGAGCAGCGAGAGGAGAAGTGGAGACCAGTGGGAGAGAACAGGAGAGAGCCAAGCAGAGTGGGAGGGAGGAGGAGGAGGAAAGAAACACTCACAGGGGAACCTGAGAGCAAATGAAACTGGGATGGATGGATGGACAGAGGAGAGGGAGAGTAATGGGAATAGCAGAGACGGGTGTTGACCACAAGCCCCTCTAGAGAGATCAGAGGTCTGTGAAAAAAAAAAGATTGAAGGCCAATGAAAGGAGGGACAAAAAAAGGAAAGAATTGAGCCAGACATGGTGTAGAAACAGCTATAGAAAGGTTTGGGAAAGACGCACGCACGCACACACACACACACACACACACACACACACACAGGGTCAGCCACAGCTTCCTTTGGGACCTTATAAGTGGGTTTGTCCTGGTGTGATAAAATGAGAGAAGATAGAGGGAGGACCTTTATTATTTCATGACTACACGCGTGCACACACACACACACACACACACACACACACACACACACACACACACAGAGGCAGACACAGCACGGACATTTGAATAATTTATCGTCCCTGCGCTGGCCCTAGCTGAGACCTGACTGACTGGTCTCGCAGGCTCGAGACAAGACCTCACATCCACACTCACACATTGACATTGAAATGCACATGCACAAAAAACACATAAAAATTAATAGCTATGCATACACCCCCCCTCCCACACACACACAGACTTTGCACACAAATGCACTCTCTCTCGCACACAGTTTTGCAATCTTCCTATGTCTCTATTAGACATAACACACACACACACACACACATAATAAGAGGCAGCACGTTTTGGTGTGGTTGCATCCTTGAGAAGGGTGGACAAGTTAATCCAGCTTGTGGCTTCAGTGCAGTGTGTGTGGGCAGTATATGTGTGTGTCTGTTGAAGAGTTGGATGATGGAGTGATGAAGGTTTTGAGTTTCTCCTTCACCTGCAGATACATCAAACGTGTCCCCCAGGCTGACGTCTTTACAGATACAAGAGTTTTTGTCTTTTCTGTTGTGCCTTTTATGACCACATTATTTTTCTGGCCATGAAAGAGATTAGACACACTTGCAGGAAAAAATACAGACAGTCTGACACACACACACACACACACACACACACACACACACCTTTTATTTTACAAACTGCTCTATTTCTACAGTTTTTCTCTCTGCCCTGCACCTCATTGTTATTCAGGAGGGTAGGCGTGTGTGTGTGTGTGTGTGTGAGTGTGTCAGAAGGAAAAAGGTAAAACTGGAGGGCAAGAGAGGAGACACCATTGAACTAAAATGCTGTTTGGTTGTTTTGTTGTATTGCTGTTGAGCAAAGTCTTGTGTGTGTGTGTGTGTGTGTATGAGACAGAGAGAGAGACAGCGAGACAGAATGATATATGGGTGTGTTAAGATGTGTAAGGGTAAACCTGTGTTCACCTCACAGTATTCTTGGTGTCCACTTACCTAATCACTTAACGGAGGAGGAAACACCTGAACCAGTGTTAAACACACACACACACACACACACACACACACAGAGGCTAACCTGAGCCCTTTGCAGGTGTTTTCCATTAGCAGATTAGCATTGAGGCCTTTCAGAATAAGAGCGGCAGCTGGTGACAGCCAGACAGCTAGGATGGTGCACATATCCCCTTTCATGTCCTCCCTGTTTTCATTCATACTGCTGAGACAGGGCTGCAAGGACTGTCTATTCACCCTCCAGTCAGTCTAATCTACGTGTAAACTGGACTACGAATGACTGAGCTAATGCTAATGACTGAGCATTCACCCTCAGTTGGTCTTTTCATAGGTTGGCTTGGTGTAGAGCAGGGGAAGGTAATGTTATCCAGAAGGGGCCGGTGTGGTTGCAGGCTTTTATTCCAACCAAGCAGTTATACACCTGGTTCGGCTAATCAACTAGTAGTCGTTGCTAAATACCTTGAGAAATAGACTGAATGGCTGGAATGTTTTTGTCTTTGCGTTGCACTGCTGCGGGCTGGGGAAGAGATATTTCATTTTATGTGCGCAGGCGCTTGGAATTAAAGGACAAATAGATGTTCCTGATTCCTGAAATATTAATTTGCAGACAACCATTGCACATGAGCAAAAAAACAGGATTAAAACATGCAGAATAACCAATAAAACATGTACTGTACAGTAAGACCGGATAGGTTATTAGCTCAATGTAGTGCAAGAGCAAGTTAATTATCATTTATTATTAATGAGTTTATAATCTATATAGATAGCTTTGCATCGGGGTCCACTTCAAACCAGTGTGGACTTGACAGACCTTAAGAATCAGCTGCTGTAAAGGCTAAACTTTGGCTAAAATCAAAATATGTGTTGTGCGTTATGTCCCTAGCATAAGTGGATTTTCAGAAACACGACTGTAGAGACAGATTGTAATACTCTTCACTTGAAGTAGCTCTGCTCTGAGCCTAAACATAGATGTTAATACACAATAAATGGACACCATGTTCATGAGAGCAAACAATTTGACGCAACTCTAGCTTAGAGGTGACTGCCGCACACACACACACACACACACACAAATGCAGTGTTACACATACATACAAATGCACATACAGATATCATACTGTGTGTGTGTGTGTGTGTGTTAAGAAAACAATCCTGAACCTGTGTGTGTGTGTTAGTAAAGAAAACACAGCCCTGCACCTGTGTGTGTGTGTGTGTGTGTGTGTGTGTGTGTGTGTGTGTGTGTGTGTGTGTGTGTGTGTGTGTGTGTGTGTGCACGCAAGTATATGAATGAGTCTGTCAGGGAATTCTTTACCAACAACATTCCCTACTTTGGAATTTTCTGTCTGAACACCAAGGGAAATCAGCATTTACCGACCACTTCCCACCCCACACCCTTTGGAGCAGGACTTCATAATTACTATTTTACACACACACACACACACACACACACACACACACACACACACACACACACACACACACACACACACACATACCCATAATTACAGTCCGCTACAACAATCCCATTAAGTGTTTTGGGGCCTTTAGGCGTTTTTCCATTATTTTACTGGTTACAGTTTCTAGTAGTAAGGGCATTGTAAGGGCATCAGTTTACTAAATTAGACCTTGTACTTTTACCCAGAGGGTCACGACTGCAAATCCCAGCTGGCTCATGACCCGGCCCCTGCCCCTGCAAAATCACATTAATCTATTTTCTGTCACCTCTGAAGGCTTCTATAGTTTTTGTAGATTAGGAGTAGAAGAAAGATAGCACACACACACCCACACCCACACCCACACACACACACACACACACACACACACACACACACACACACACAAACACACACACATGGCAGCAGCAAAAAACCCATAAGTACCCAAGCAAACAAGCAAATAATTGCAAGCCTGTGAGGCCTAGCTAATGATTTACTGTTGTTGTGTTAAACAGTGAAGCATGTGTACCTTCTGGTCCACACAGATGTAAGATAGTTGTACTTTCTGGTCCACACAGGTGTAAGATAGTGGTACCTTCTGGTCAACACAAATGTAAGATAGTTGTACCTTCTGGTCCACACAGATGTAAGATAGTTGTACCTTCTGGTCAACACAAATGTAAGATAGTTGTACCTTCTGGTCCACACAGATGTAAGATAGTTGTACTTTCTGGTCCACACAGATGTAAGATAGTTGTACTTTCTGGTCCACACAGATGTAAGATAGTTGTACCTTCTGGTCCACACAGATGCAAGTTAGTTGTACCTTCTGGTCCACACAGATGCAAGATAGTTGTACTTTCTGGTCCACACAGATGCAAGTTAGTTGTACTTTCTGGTCCACACAGATGCAAGATGGTTGTACTTTCTGGTCCACACAGATGCAAGATGGTTGTACTTTCTGGTCCACACAGATGCAAGATAGTTGTACCTTCTGGTCCACACAGATGTAAGATAGTTGTACCTTCTGGTCAACACAAATGTAAGATAGTTGTACTTTCTGGTCCACACAGATGTAAGATAGTTGTACTTTCTGGTCCACACAGATGCAAGTTAGTTGTACCTTCTGGTCCACACAGATGTAAGATAGTTGTACTTTCTGGTCCACACAGATGTAAGATAGTTGTACCTTCTAGTCCACACAGATGTAAGATAGTTGTACCTTCTGGTCCACACAGATGCAAGATAGTTGTACTTTGTGGTCCACACAGATGCAAGATAGTTGTACTTTCTGGTCCACACAGATGTAAGATAGTTGTACTTTCTGGTCCACACAGATGTAAGATAGTTGTACTTTCTGGTCCACACAGATACAAGATAGTTGTACTTTCTGGTCCACACAGATGTAAGATAGTTGTACTTTCTGGTCCACAGAGATGTAAGATAGTTGTACTTTCTGGTCCACACAGATGTAAGATAGTTGTACTTTCTGGTCCACACAGATGTAAGATAGTTGTACTTTCTGGTCCACACAGATGTAAGATAGTTGTACTTTCTGGTCCACACAGATGTAAGATAGTTGTACTTTCTGGTCCACACAGATACAAGATAGTTGTACTTTCTGGTCCACACAGATACAAGATAGTTGTACTTTCTGGTCCACAGAGATGTAAGATAGTTGTACTTTCTGGTCCACACAGATGTAAGATAGTTGTACTTTCTGGTCCACACAGATGTAAGATAGTTGTACTTTCTGGTCCACACAGATGTAAGATAGTTGTACTTTCTGGTCCACAGAGATGTAAGATAGTGGTACCTTCTGGTCCACACCGATGTAAGATAGTTGTACTTTCTGGTCCACAGAGATGTAAGATAGTGGTACCTTCTGGTCCACACCGATGTAAGATAGTTCTACTTTCTGGTCCACACAGATGTAAGATAGTTCTACTTTCTGGTCCACAGAGATGTAAGATAGTTCTACTTTCTGGTCCACACAGATGTAAGATAGTTCTACTTTCTGGTCCACAGAGATGTAAGATAGTTCTACTTTCTGGTCCACACAGATGTAAGATAGTGGTACCTTCTAGTCCACACCGATGTAAGATAGTTCTACTTTCTGGTCCACACAGATGTAAGATAACTGAGGGATACAGAGACACACAGTGAGAGAGAGAGAGAGAAAAAAGAGGGACACAGGATGGGGGAATGAAGTGTAAAAAGTCCGGAAACGGGGTAGGAAGAAGATGCCAGTGAGAGGGGGGGGGGGCTTAAGAGAGACACAGTGATTCTCAGTCAGATAGACAGATATACAGTCATGGTGTCAAGAGACCAGAGGGGACCAGAAGAGAGGGCCTCTGGCTGTGTGTGCTCTTATGCAATATGCTTTTTATCTCTGTGTGTGTTTTCAGACAGGACATATGTTCATAAAGTTTGCATGTGTGTCTATGTCCATGCATAATTTTTTGTTTTTCAGTTTGTGTGTGTTCGTGTGTGTGTGTGTGTGTGTGTGTGTGTGTGTGTGTATGTGTGTGTGTGTTATGTTGAGACGTGACCTTGTATGTTTTTCTTTGTTCTCTGTGTGTAGGAGTAAAATCATTGTTGTTCTGTGTGTGTGTGTGGGGGGGGGGTGTGTGGGTGTGTAGTCTTGGTTATGTCGAGAGGACGTGAGAAGAGTCTACTCTCCCACCCACTAACATCCGTGATATATTACACATTGCGTGAACTTTGACCCGGTGTGTATGCGTTCGGCTAAAGCTTCTCGCTCAGAACTTCCTTTGTGGACAGACATATCCAGTGTCTTTCATCATCTGTGTATATGTAGCTACACGTGTGTGTGTGTATGTGTGTGTGTTTTCTCGCCACAGATCAAAGCAAAAGAGAGGGCGAGCTCCAGATAATATGCTCATGCACACACACACACACACACACACACACACACACACACACACACACCAAGACATTAACCTATACACCATAAACGTACACATATAAAGAAACACACACACACGTGTGGTATGTGTACATATAACATGTACAGTGAGAGAGGGAGAACAGTAATATCAGTGATGTAGCGTTGTGCAGTCTCCTTTTTGGAAAAAAAAAAGATGGAAAACAATGGTGCAGTAGTTAGGGAAGTGAACCCAGGTTCACTCTGTTGTCAGGCCTGCTCTCTGCCAGTGTCCGAGTCCTTACCATTTCCAGGGCTATTGTTCTGTAGCCGACCTTGTGACCCCCGCTTGAGCGAATACTTTTGACTTTTGCTAATATCACAATTTTCTATTTCTCTCGCTCTCTTTCCAGGTTTTCCACGCAAACTCTGACTCAACAGAGGTGGTGCTGAACCGGATCCCGCAGCCCGTGCTGGCCCGCTTCGTACGGATCAGACCCCAGACATGGAAGAACGGCATTGCGCTGCGCTTTGAGCTTTACGGATGTCAGATCACGGGTAGGGAAGACGGAGACCTCAGAGAGCATGTGTGACCCTGTTTTAAATGCATTGTACCCCAGTGGCTCCAAAACTATTTCTGACCAGAACTAGAATTTGATGAATTTCATATAGTCCTGGGAGCCAACCTTAGGAAAACATCGTAGAACTCTCGCCATGTGGGAACCCGTGTGATTTAGGCCTACAAACCATGTTAAATTACGAGCCCGGGTTCAGAAAGACCAGTGTTACTCCAGCGATACGTTATAAAACCCAGCTTTACACAACGATACAAAGGGCCAGCCGAGGCTTTTTACACAAGGTCAAGAGGTGGGTCTGATGTAAATGTTGCAAATATATCATGGACTCTATAAGATACTGCATGGGTTAGAAGGCTTACAGAAGGGGTGTCCGGGGAGTGTGGTGGTCTATTGCGTTGCCTACTAACACAGGGACCGCCACTTTGAATCCCCATTTTACCTCCAGCTTGGTTGGGCATCCCTACAGAAACAATTGGCCGTGTCTGCAGATGGGAAGCTGGATGTGGGTGTGTGTCCTGTTTGCTGCATTAGCGCCTCCTCTGGTTGGTTGGGGCGCCTGTTCGGGGGGTAGGGGGAACTGGGGGGAGTGGCGTGGTCCTGCCGTGCACTGCCTCCCCCTGGCGGAGCTCCTCACTCTCGGGTGGGAGGAGGCAGCTGATGACTCCACATGTGTCGGGGGAGGCATGTGGTGGTCTGCGACCCTCTCCGGGTCGGCGGAGGGGGTGAGTTGACGACCGGAGGGGGGCTCAGAGTAGTGGGGTGGTTGGCCGGATGCAACCAGGGGAGGCATGTGATGGTCTGTGGCCCTCCCCGGATCAGCGGGGCGGTGACCGGGGGGTGGGGCTCGGAGGAGTGGGGTGGTTAGTCGGATGCAATTGAGGAGAAAAAGGGGGAAAAATCCAACAACAAAAAAAAGTCTTCCAGAAACATAACAAGTTTACTCTTATGGCTGGTACACAGGGGACCAAGATTCTGCAATGCTGCAGAAAAACAATGTGTGTTGCAGTCAGACAACACCTACATTAACCTGGTCATCTCTTTCTTTCTTTACCCTCGTGTGCATTCATCCATTTACTTGTCCATTAACTCAACTATCATCACTCCATCCATCACCCCATCCATCCAACCTTCTGCCCACCCATCCATCCATCCAAAGTTTGTCCTTTTCATCCTTTTGTCTTTTCTTTCTTTCTCACTCGCTTACTCTTTCTCTCTCACTCTTATAATGTGCGGTATTTCTTTTAGTTTCTACCTGTCTATGTCTGTCTCTCTCACTCACTCACTCACAATCACACACGCGTGTGCACACTCACACACACACTCTCACACACACTCACACGCACACGCACACACACGCAGGTGGAGGCCTAATAGAATCCTGCTGGAGTGTGATGCGTGGGTGATAACATCAGAGACAGTAACAGGCTCTCAGCTTTCATCTGCAGCCCTGCAACACAAACACAATTTCAGCTAGCATAATCAGCTCAACACTATAAATAGATAAAACCTAATTACACCGTGTGTGTGTGTGTGTGTGTGTGTGTGTGTGTGTGTGTGTGTGTGTGTGTGTGTGTGTGTCTACATGCGTGTGTGTGTGTGTGGTGGGGGGTAAGAGGGAGAAGGAGAA
>JAJHIY020000638.1:107500-117500 GCA_022114975.2 Lampris megalopsis
TTGACAAATATCAGTTTTTGCAGTACATTTAAAAGAGTGCTTGTACATAAGTATCCGTTTGTCTCCTTTTTGTTTCTGTGCGTTGTGTTCATGAGTGCCTGCTGGTGTTCATGTATGTACATGTGTGTATGTACATGTGTGCGTGCTTGTGCGTGTGTGTTTGTGTTTCAGTTTCAGAAAAGCTGTGGCCATAGTGTCGAAGAAGTGTTAGTAAGGCTGGAGCCGGGGCAGCACGGCCTGTCAGACAGCTAGCTGTGAGCTGGCTGTGGAAGAGCCTCGGTGAGGTCTCGGGAGAGCTCATATGGCCACTGAGAAGGTCCACAGCTACAGCTGTTGCTGTTGTTGTTGATGATTCATTATTTACTGTGGTGTGGCAAGGCTGCTGACGTCCCAACATGAAACATTCATCTGCATGGAGATGTCCCTTTCAGTTACCATCAAACTCGCTCGCTCTCTCTCTCTCTCACACACACACACACACACATACTCACTTACTCACACACATATAATACGATACATAATACAAGGAGACATTCAAATGATAAAGAAATAATCAGCAGTTCAAATGCAAATCAAAAAGGTGCACGTATAATAGTTGACTGGATAATGTGATTGCAAAGGGGCGTATCCCTCCCAAATTCATAATTATAATTTAATGGTGTGTCAAAGAACATGAATCAGAGGAGGTGCTGTTTTCATTTTCATGTTTTCCTTGTCACTGGAAAACGTCAAAAGATCTCTCTCTCTCTCTCTCTCTCTCTCTCTCTCTCTCTCTCTCTCTCTCTCTCTCTCTCTCTCTCTCTCTCTCTCTCTCTCTCACATACACACACTCACTCACTCACTCACTCACTCACTCACTCACTCACACATTGATACAGCGACTCCCTTCCCCCGATTTTTCAACTTTCTATCGATTTCTTCATCTCCCTTTCTCTCTACCTGTCTTCCTCTACCTGCCTCTTCTCTTTCTCTCTCGTTTCTCTCAGGTCCCTCACTCTGTTTGTCCATCTGCTTCTCTCTGTAGCTCTATAACCGTCTTCCACTGCGCCCATCTTTCCTCTTTTTGCATCTCTTCCCTCTATTTTTTCTTCTCTTACCCTCATCTCGTATCTTCTCATTATCTCTCTTAATCTCTTCAACTCTACCTCCCCTCCTGTCTTTTGGACCCAGTTCACTTGCGGGTCTGCTGCGCTGCCTATAACAACAGTGCAGTGGTTGAAGATGCTCCCTGTGTTTTCTCAGTAGTTTCTCATGGCTTATTTCATTAGGATAACACATTCGAATGCCCCCAGCGAGAAATAAAACCAAGTTATCGTGGTCAAAAGCAATGTCACTTTCTTGGTCTGGCTCACACTTTTAATTTAGTTCTTCCGGGCATCTGGGTAGCGTAGCGGTCTACTGGCCATGTCTGTGGGTGGGAAGCCGGATGTGGGTATGTGTCCTGGTCGCTGCACTAGCGCCTCCTCTGGTCAGCCGGGGCACCTGTTCAGGGGGAGGGGGAACTGAGAGGAACAGCGTGATCCTCCCACTGCTCACTGTCAGGTGAAAAGAAGCAGCTGGCGACTCCACATGTATCGGAGGAGACATGTGGTAGTCTGCATCCCTCCCCAAATCCACAGAGGGGGTGGAGCAGCGACCGGGACGGCTCGGAAGAATTGGGTAATTGGCCGGATACAATTGAGGGGGAAAAGGGGGGAAATTTAAAAAGAAATAGTTCTTCAATTTGGGAGGTCTCTGGTTAAGTTCCCCACAACAAATCCCCTTTAGGAAGAAACATAGTTAACATTAAGAAGTGCAGTAAAAGTTGGTCATCAGCTTCCCAGCAGCAGGAGGGGAACGCAATGAAATGGTCTGACGGAAGCTCACAGGAGCTGTACAGTACCGCAACAACTGTCGTCTTCATGACGACACTGATAATGAACCTTTTAAAATGCTTTGTTTCCAGCAGGAAGTGACTGTTGTTTTAAAACAGTGATGCACGTTTTCTTCTGACCTGAAAGTGAAATTACTTTTAGAAGGATGTCTAAGTTGTTATATCTGTTAGCTGTTGTACATGATCCATGTCCAGTTCAAGATTTATTGATAGACATGTACATTAGCACATACGAGGATTATGACTTTGTGGGATGCTCAATATAAAGAATATTTTATATTCACTTTGGACAATTTGGCTCTATAGTATAAAACAGGGCTGCACAGTGGCGCAGTGGTTAGCGCGGTTGCATCACAGCAAGAAGGTCCTGGGTTCGAGCCCGGGGGTAGTCCAACCTTGGGGGTCATCCCGGGTCGTCCTCTGTGTGGAGTTTGCATGTTCTCCCCGTGTCTATGTGGGTTTCCTCCTGGTGCTCCGGTTTCCTCCCACAGTCCAAACACATGCAGGTCAGGTGAATCGGCCATACTAAATTGTCCCTAGGTGTGAAGGTGTGTGTGTGTGTGTGTGTGGGTGGGTGGGCGGGCGTGGGCCCTGCAATGGCCTGGCGGCCTGTCCAGGGCGTCTCCCCGCCTGCTGCCCAATGACTGCTTGGATAGGCTCCAGCATCCCCGTGATCCTTAGAGCAGGCTAAGTGGTTTGCCTAATGGATGGATGGATGGATGGTATAAAACAGTGTCTGAAAACGTCTTTGAGGAGAGTATCTAAAAACTATCATAATTTCAACATTTCTCAGGTGTCAGATAAGGAGTTAGTGAGTCATGTGTTTTGTGAATAATGAGACTTTTTTAATGATCACACAACAAATTTGAAACAAAACTCTCAAAGTGTATCCAAGCATGATATATGTCAACAGTTTCCCTCTTTCTCTTTCTCTCTCAGATGCTCCCTGTTCGGAGCTGCAGGGAATGTTGTCTGGTCTTCTACCCGACTCCCAGATCTCTGCCTCCTCTATGAGGGACATCCACGGCTCCATGGGGGCGGCCAGGCTGGTGGCCAGCAGATCTGGCTGGTTCCCCAACCCAACTCAGCCCATAGCAGGAGAGGAGTGGCTGCAGGTAGGATATTACAAGACTGCATGCTGTTCAGGTTTGCTGTGTTTTAACTCTTTATTTGCCGTGTTCTGTGTAACATGCACAAGCAGTGGAAAATGATTTCTTTCTGTCTATCTGTCTGTCTGTCTAGTGTTGTATAGGAAGGGTCTCTACAGTATTCACATATATTAAATGTTCCTCATATGAGAAACATATGGCAGGGGTGATGAATCAAACCAACATGAACATGTTGTAAAGGCATGTTGACCTGAGTGGGTGGTGTGTATGTTCCAAATGCAAATACAGTGTACTGTGTAAAGGAACAGGAAAAATACTGTCTAAGCTGATCACTGGCCACACAACTGATGGTGTTAACTGATGCTGATCTCTATCAATAGGCACTGGAAAGAAAATTAGATCATGACAACAAATCCTGCACTCTATTTTTTCTTCTATTTGACCCTCTCACCTCTAACAAATTAGCAAGGTAGCAAGTTAGCGAGGTAAAACAAACCAAAACGTTTGCTTTGAAACCATAATGCATTTCCATTGACACAGTTTCCTTATTTTACATCAAATTTAACCTAACAGTACTTTTTTGTTATTAGGGGAAGTGAAACACAGCAGACCCAGTACACTATAACAATGTTGTGGACTCCGCTTTGGATTTTCTTAAGAGAACTGTGTGTGTGGGGGGAAAGCCAACTTAAAATCAATGACTACGCCTATCCATGTTTCAGGTGGACCTTGGGATGCCAAAGACAGTGCGTGGCATTATTACCCAGGGTGCCCGGGGCCTGGAGGGCAGCAACAGTGCAGAGAACAGAGCCTTTGTAAGGAAGTACAAACTCGCACACAGCTTGACGGGCAAAGACTGGACCTACATCCCTGACAGCAAGACAGGATACACCAAGGTAGGGGGGAGGGGAACACACACACACACACACGCACACACATTCTCTCTCCAAGACATGTTCTTGTACATACACTTCTGGTTGTCACTTCCCCCTCATCTTTAATTTATTTATAGATGTCTTTCAACTCACTTTCTCTCCTCTGCTGTCTCTGTCTTTTTCATTGTCTCACTCTTGCTCTCTCTCTCTCTCTCTCTCTCTCTCTCTCTCTCTCTCTCTCTCTCTCTCTCTCTCTCTCTCTCTCTCTCTCTCTCTCTCTCTCTCTGTCTTTTGCTTGCTCTCTCATTCTTGTCATTTTCAGCAAAAAAGCTATTTTATTACAGTCCCGGCTATGATAATAATTCAATTTAATCACTCCTCATTTTCACTGCCCCCCCTCGCTCTTTCTCTCTCTCTCACTCTTTCTCTCTCTCTCTCTCACTCTTTCTCTCTCTCTCTCTCTCTCTCTCTCGCTCTCGCTCTCTCTCTCTCTCTTTCACTCTCTCTCGCTCTTTCTCCCTCTCTCTCTCTCTCTCTCTCTCTCTCTCTCTCTCATGGGTGTTAATTAAAAATGTCTTTTCTGCATCGCTACTCAACACTGCAGGCAGTCCGGTGCAATGTGAGCCAGGGCTCTTTAAACTCCATAGTCGTTTCTGAAACAGTGTCTTAAAACTCTTTAATTGTGCTTCTGAGTCCCCGGCTTCTCTGCTGTTGGTAGAATACGTTCTCTTTTTCATCTGCCTGTCTTTTTATATGAGTGTCTTGGGAAATTTATCATGACTTTTTTAATGGAGAGTAGTGGAGGCAAAACAGACAGTAGATACAATTCAATCAATAAATTCAATGTTTTGCTGCTTCTATCAAGTCCGTATTTTTGTTTGTTTTTTTTTTTTTTTTTGAATCTTGGTCTAGCCATGGATTTGTTTTATGAAGTCTTACTTTTGGCCCAAGGCTGTGGCCACTTCAGAGAGTAATCCTAGAACACAAAGGATGCACCTTTTCTGTCCTTTTTCTTCTGTTATGAAAGAAGAACAGTCATTGTTAGTGTTGTATCGTTTGGACAGGCTTGACCAGACAAGCACGGTAAAGACACACACACACAGGCTTCCTTTTTCAGGGAATCGTCATTTCCCACCCAGTTCCTTGCAAGGCTAACAATTTACACAAGTCTTCATGAATAAACAACAACTCAGTGTGTGTTAGCGTGTGTTAATCTGGGCTTTTATGCCTGTTTACTGAAACACACACACACACACACACACACACACACACACACACACACACACACGCACATGGGCAAAGGGGTTAATTATGAACAGGTTTTCCTCACTGCCCAGGTGATCCATACGTTTTCTCCTCCATTCTCTGTTTCTTCAAACCAATGTCCAAACCAAGTCTGCTCCTGCCGTACTCTGGTCTTGGCTCACACTTCAACACACACATTTAAGACAACTAACAAATTAGCTGTTAAAGTAGAAGGTAACTCACCAGAGTTTCATTGTTCTTCTATGGTGGGTGATAACCGCTGCATCAAATACAACAAAATAACCAACCCCTTCACCTCAGCCATCAAAACACAGTTTCTTCGGGTGTCCGGGTAGCGTAGCAGTCTATTCCGTTGCCTACCAACACAGGGATCACCGGTTCGAATCCCCGTGTTGCCACCAGCTTTATCGGGCGTCCCTACAGACACAATTGGCTGTGTCTGTGGATGGGAAGCCGGATGTGGGTATGTGTCCTGGTCACTGCTGTAGCAGCTCCTCTGGTCAGTTGGGGCACCTGTTCAGGGGGGAGGGGGAACTGGGGGGAATGGCATGATCCTCCCATGCGCTACGTCCCCCTGGTGAAACTCCTCATTGTCAGGTGAAAAAAAGTGGCTGGCGACGCAACATGTATCGGAGGAGGCATGTGATAGTCTGCAGCCCTCCCCGGATCAGCAGAGGGGGTGGAGCAGTGACCAGGACAGCTCGGAAGAGTGGGGGGTGATTGGCCAAGTACAACTGAGGAGAAAAAGAGGGAAAAAATTAGCAGTTAAAGTAGAAGGTAACTCACCAGAGTTCTGTCGTTCTTCTATGGTGGGCGATAACTGTTGAATCAAATACAACAAAATAACCGATGCCTTCACCTCGACCATCAAAACACGCTTTCTTCATGAGCACCATTAATAGTTCATTAACAAACTGCTTCTAATGTCAGTTTCTGTTTGTATAGATTATTAACCCTCTTTGGCCCTCCTGTCTTTAATGTCTACCTGTCAGATTTTTGAGGGGAACAGCCACTACGACACTCCGGAGGTGCGGAGGTTTGATGAGATTGTGGCCCAGTACATCAGAATCTACCCAGAGAGGTGGTCTCCTGCTGGGATAGGCATGAGAATGGAAGTCCTGGGCTGTGACCTGCCTGGTAAGGACACAGAAACGGATGGAAACTGTGTACACATGCATGCTTGCACACTCATAGATAGTTACCCACACATGCCCACACACCTACCTGTGCAGGGCATGCGTGTAGTATGTCTGCAAGTAAAAAGAAAGCATAGTATATACTCATATTGTATAATTGATACAAGTGACACTTGCACAGGCACTCACAAATACAAATCCAGAAAAAATGCAAGCCTGAAGAAGTGCATGAACACACACACGCACACCATTTTATGCATAGTAACTATTTTTATGTTACTTGGCAGATAATGTCCTGAAACAGGAGAAAAACATAATTCATGCAACATTACAATTGAGGCAAATGATCTGTAACCAAAAGAAACTCCTTTCCAGTCCAGAAGAATGCATGTCCTTCAAGACTATTGCTACATCTATATGTCTGTACATTACGTCATCTTATCACTTGACATGAACACAAAGAATACATGGCTTTTTACATCACAGCAGTGCCGTTATCATTGTGTGTGCGTGTGTGTGTGTGTGTGTGGGGGGGTGGATCTCTGTGCGTGTTGAGCATTCATGTCTTTGGGTCTGCTTGCACACATTTGTGCAGCATTGTGTGTGTGTTTGATTGAGAATATGTAGGCTTACATGTCAGTTTGCATCTGGGTATGTATGTGGACATGTATGCAAATGCTGTTTTGCATGCAAAGCGTATGTGTATGTTGTCGAGTTAATCAGATTGCCCCATAGGAGGTACTGCATCATGTCTGGTCAGGGATTAGCATGTCTAGGTCACGAGACTCTCTGTGATAATGGCCAGCTGTGTTTTGGCATTACATTGGGCAGTGCTCCCAGCCTAGTATGTTAGTAGCATGTACACTATCTCGTGAGTAATGAAGGATTTGTCATACTATGTTACGTGACGTATCTGCTGTTGTGTGACCTTTATCATGAGATTTTCCCAAGGCTGTCAGATGTTCGCTAAATTTGTTCTGTTGCAGCCAAAAAAAAGAACTATAACTTACTTCCTGCCCAATATATATTCTGTTTCAAATATTATAAGTCATTTGTAATAGCCATAATTGCTCTTAAAACAATAGCAGCACTAACTACTTTTATGAGTTTTTAGTTGAAAAGAGGAAGATGCAGCTACTCTCCTTTTCACTCTCATCACTCTCATCCCCTGTGGTCTTTTTTCTTTTCCTCCCTACTGATCTCTTCGCTTATCGTTTCCGCTATTCTGCTTGCTGCTCTCATCTTCCTCTTATCCTTCCTTCCTCCTAGGTTCAATTTATTTAGGCCGATGAATAAAGTTCATCTGCTCTTGTCTTATTTCCTCTTATCCCCCCTTCTCCTCTGCACCTGTCTACTCTTTTGGTACACACGTCACCAGGGCTTTGGTAAAGATGTGACATGTGAGACAGGAAGCAGAAATGACATTTACCTGGTCCCGGCAGACAGGAAGTGGGTCATAGGATCCACTGACGACCTGTCACCAGAATACTGTATTAACACAGTGCATGTGTGCGTGTGTGTGTGTGTGTGTGACCGAGTGTGTGAGAGAGCACATGTTCGGATGTTTGTTGGGTTAAAAATCTGAAACCTCTGGAATTTCCCTCGGGATCTGTGTGTGTGTGTGTGTGTGTGTGTGTGTGTGTGTGTGTGTGTGTGTGTGTGTGTGTGTGCGTGCGTGCGTGCGTGCGTGCGTGCGTGTGTGTGCGTGCGTGCGTATGTGCATGTGTGAGCATCAGTATATCCTAGTTGTGTCATGACCAGCCAGGAGGCAGGCAGTGATGGGGACAGAGACAACATCCTCTTTGGGTAACTCAGGTCAACAATTTTAAGCAAGGCTACATTAAGGGATAGGTTCCCTGTTTTGAATACAGACCTCATTAAATCATTGTTGTGCATAATAACAATCATATAGACAGAAACTTCACCAATTGATTCAGCATTGAGAATCTCCAACTGTTGCGTGAAGTTGGGCAATCGTGTCAGCCTTCGAAAACCACAATATATCTCATTTCTGAAAACGAGAAGAAGCTCACAGTACATTCAGACATGACTTAATATGTTCCATGGAAGGAATACTTACAAACATCAGCTTTATATCAAATGAAGTAACTTTATTTTGCACTTAAATACATTTTCCTACATTTGCGCCTACGTTCGTTTTCGTCTTCTACTCTTGTCTTGATGCATGCTCAATAATCCAGGTAAGAAAATCGAAGAAGGTTGAATCAGTTCATCTGGACACGATGTTTATAGACAGATACATTTCATCACCCATCTAAGGGACCTCTTCAGTCTCAACTGACTGCAGGTCTCCCCACCCTTATACAGTACAACACAGTGCCCAATGACCCAAACCAACAGCCAGTTTCATATGCAAATATGGGTGTGACCATTAATTAGCGTTTCGATGGCCTTGTGTACCCCGATCCTCCTCAGTCCTCTGTACACATGGCCACTGAAACTCTAATTAATGGTCACACCCATATTTGCATATGAAACTGGTCGTTGGTTTCAGTCGTTAGCCACTGCATTGCACTGCATTGTTTATAAGGGGTGGGGAGACCTGCAATCAGGTTAGACTGAAGATGAAACGTATCTGCCAATAAACATTGTGTCCAGAACAACTGATTCAACCCTCTTTGTTCTTCTGCTCTTCTTCTCTCTGTTCTCTCAAGTGCTCCCATTCAAACCGTAGTCCCAATACAGTGCACATGCGTGGTCAAAATAAAGGATGCGCAGTAGATAAGACAAAAAGAAGCGCTTTTGTGGACCAACATTTTTTTGCATTTTCGTGACACAGTTACTTATGGCCTAAATACACCAGACACAGAAGTGGCGTGACAAGTCTGCTGCAGCACAACGTGTCCATTATAACCAACTGAAGCTGCTACCCTGAGTATAGCAGCTACGTGCACCCGCGGGGGCATCACACTGCTGATCTCTGTTTTAACACAGCTGTTTAAAAATGATTAAAATAAACACCTTGTTGTACCAGAGGCAATGCAACCTTATGGGGTTTTTTTGCGTTGCACATTTGAATAAATCAATCAAATCAATGTGCATTCATGATCCTGCAGTTAAAACAATCTGGTTAATTAATTCAGCACCAGTTAATATGCCTGTGCTTCCAAACCTTGCACAACAAACAGCATTGTCACTTGGCAAAACTCAGTATGCTCTTAGTGAGGCAGAAAACACGGCTGGCACGCAACAGACGCAGTTGGTGCTCCAACACCACCCATGTGACGCGCCATGTTGTAGGACTTTCTCCATACATCACTGGTAAGATAGCCTTTACGAAAAATGTCTTAATGTTAATAATCAGTAGTTAATTGTGTAACTTTTAGCCTTCGTTCTTAAGTGGGTGTGTTTTTCCAAGTTATCAAGATTAAACCTTTAGCTCCAGCAAATAGCTTACGTTACTAGTTTACACTACAGCTAGCCCCCCCCCCTTTTTTCTCCCCAATTGTACCCGGCCAATTACCCCACTCTTCCGAGCCGTCCCGGTCGCTGCTGCACCCCCTCTGCCGATCCGAGGAGGACTGCAAACTACCACATGTCTCCTCTGATACATGTGCAGTCGCCAGCCGCTTCTTTTCACCTGACAGTGAGGAGTTTCGCCAGGGGGACGTAGTGCGTGAGAGGATCATGCTATTCCCCCCAGTTCCCTCTCCCCCCGAACAGGCACCCCGACCGACCAGAGGAGGCGCTAGTGCAGTGACAAGGACCCATACCCACATC
>JAJHIY020000638.1:120000-132500 GCA_022114975.2 Lampris megalopsis
AAGCAGCTGGCGAATCCACATGTATCAGAGGAGGCATATGATAGTCTGCAGCCCTCCCCAGATCAGCAGAGGGGGTGGAGCAGTGACCGGGATGGCTCGGAAGAGTGTTGTGATTGGCCGGATACAATTGGGGGGGGATGACAGTATCGTGGGATGTGTTTTCTCTAATAATTAAGCAAATAGGCACCATGGCATGACTGGTGTGGGGCAGACATTTGTCCAAATACCATGACTTATTTCTAAACACACTGTCATCAACAAAGCAGACACAGTATAGATATTATAGTTCAGGTTTACACCAAGATACATTCACATCTACATGAGCAAAAAAGACAAAATTAGCTCTTGGCGTGAAACTTGATGTGAAATTTGTTTACAATCATCTGCATTGTTCCAGAAAATATTTCACTTTAGAGGATGACAAACGACATCATTTGATTGTTCTCTTTTATTTTTGCCAACAGGGCAATAGATTAGTTTTGCATCATGTGTCTTCGTCAAATACTAAACTACTGAGAAAAATAAAGAAATAAGAGCCAGAAGCACATCTATTCCTGGATGCTTCCTCATTCACACTTGCCAACATAGTAATGTGTGTGTGTTTGTATGTGTGTTTGTGTGGGTTTGTGTGTATGTGCATGTAATCCGTAAATTAATTAAGCATCTCCTCATTGCCCCAAACATTTAATCAACAAGAAGGCTCTAGATACACCACAGGCCAAGTGCTCTGCCCTAATCCAAAATCTCTCTCAACACTATCATGTTAGCCAACAAGGCTTCATTAATATTCATCATGTGACTTGAAAAATTAGTTATAAAATCTCTTCAGTGCTACAAAAAAAACAAAAAACAGGGAACCCAAGAAACATTGTCACCCTAATTGCACATTATGCCAACATTGTCCTTTATTCAACAAGGAATATGTAGTTACCCTTTTTTTTTCAGTGGCAGAGGTGAACACTTGGGGGTTAATGCATGAGTGATTGATGGTTGGATGGGTGCAGCAGCTGCAGTAATGTGGGCACTGTTGCAGACCATTGCTGGTCTGAAAAAAAGTCAATTAGTGTAATTCTCCATTTTGTGGTCAGTGTTTCGTCCAGCCCTCACATACATATATGAACTCTGGTAAGGAAACAAAAGAATAAGACTGCAAACATAAGAGGAAGAAATACGGTTTCTCTACAGGGTCACCCTGTGTGATAAGGTGAAGATCTCGTAGGAGAGCTGCCGCTCCACCAAACTGACGGGAGCCAGTTCAAGTAGGACCATCGACACAGGCATGGATGTACTGTCTTGAGACTGTATCGATAGGTTTCTAAAGAGTCTTTTTTTTGAAGCCACAACTTTATGTTCAATGCCATCTTGTCAGATTTTGGAGCAGGAACATCTAAACTTGGCGGCACAGTGACCCAGTGGTTAGCATTGTCACCTCACAGCAAGAAGGTCCTAGGTTCGAACCCTGAGGCTGTCCAACCTTGGGGGTCATCCCCAGTGTGGAGTTTGCATGTTCTCCCCATGTCTGCAGTGAGTTTTCTTCAGGTGCTCCGGTTTCCCCCACCAACAAAAAGACATGCATGTTAGGGTTAATACTCCTGTCTGTGCCCCTGGCCAAGGTGATGGAAAGACGAACTGGAGTTGGTTCCCGGGTGCTGCACAGCGGCTGCCCACTGCTCCTAGCTACACAGCTAGGATGGGTTAAATGCAGAGCGTAATTTCCCCACGGGGATCAATAAAGTATCTCAAATCTCAACTTGGGCGATGTGATGGGGCTGAGGTAGGACCTGCTTCAGATGCACAATCAACCCACTAGTCACCCTAGAGAAACTTCTATCAATCAAGGCAGCCATGCCCCCAAACATACCAGTCGTCAAGCCTTTATATCCTCTTAATGGAGAGAAAAAATGTCAGAATCCCCACCATAACACACATTCTTACACCCCAACTTCTTGTGGAGAGAATGTATTGACTTTGTATTTCTAAAGAGAAGTTGGGGGTTTCCCATTGATTTCCAAACAATCTAGATTCTTTTTTCTTTTCTTTTTTTTTTTTGGAGCCAGCATCTAGCAGCCATTAGAAGAAATGCACCTCAAGGCATTTCCACATTGGCTTCCACAATCAGCCCTGGCAGTTGTCGCTGGGGTAGTACAGCCAGCTAGTTGGAAATTCCCCTGGGGTGCCTCCCTTTGAGGGATACTTGGCACAGCTGACTTGGACATACTGCAGGGACTACATCTCCCAGCTGCCCTGGGAACACCTTGAAATCCCTAGCAGGGGTTGGAGACCCGAAAATAGCAATTTGAAAATGGATAGACAAATAGATGTAGGCACAAGCATAGGTTTACTTGAGTGAATTCTACTTTATGTTATACAGTAAAGTTCAAGAAATACATTTCAAATTTCATTTGCCAAGCCATAAACAATTCATGGAGTGCATGCACAGTAAATGAGCTGTGTGTTGACAGTCATGTTCCCTAGTTCAATTTGGCACCCCATCTTTTCTCCGAACAATCAGTTAATTATTCACAAAACAAGGAAACAGGTGGCACATTTTTGTGTTTCAGTCATTTAGTCACTGTCTCATCATGGCCTCAGTCAGTAAAAGCACAAAGAAATATCCTGTCAGTGTCCTGCATAAAAACCCATCTCCAAAAACTTTTAGGCAACTGAGAAATAATTGCCTCCTTTTCCCTTTGATGAGCAAGTATTTCTTTTATATATCTATATTTTTTATAACTGTCTTGTGGTATGGCTCGGCCTTAGAAGTGTAAATTGATTTCCACATATGGTAGACGATCTCAGCTGTCAATAAGAATCAGTATCGGAAATACTTTATTCATCCCCGAGGGGAAATTGGATCCTGTTATAGACACTCACGCTCTAGTAAAGAAAAACTAACAAGATAACAAGAAAATAGAAATAATAAAAACAGAAACAAATAGAAATAGAAGGTAAAATGAGGAATGGAAATAAAAATAAAATATGTGAACATATGTGCACCATGCTCCAGCATAACACCCTATCTATGCTGTATTACTGCAGCATGAAACAAACAGCGCAAACAATTACAATAATGAAAAACAAGAAGTAAAAGGTGTTTTGTTTTTTTTTAGGAAATGTGTTTATTTAGATATTGCTCCAGTAGTTCAATATGAGCAAAACGTTATTTCAGGCCACATTTTAATCATCTATGCTAGCTAGCTACAGAGGCAATATGTAATTCAGTGCTTGTGACCCGGACTGCTGGATCTGATCCGGGAGCTGCTAAGCTGCCAACGTCGCTCCTGCTTTAAATGACAGGGCTATCAGAACATCTGCTGTGTTCTCATCTCTTTCACTCTACACCTAGGTGTGGGCTGGCAGACGCACTCAGGCACACATTACACCTCACACACACATACACACACCCACACACACACCCCACCTGTTTGGCATAGACGCAAGGGTCTGCTCATCATTGTGTAAATAAACAATTAGTTTAGCTGTAGAAAGCAGCAGTGATATGTATGCATGTGTGGGGGAGTTTTGGGACAAAAATGGAGCCACGCACAACACACACACACACACACACACACACACACACACACACACACACACACACACACACACACACACACACACACACAGTGGAAGCATATTTTTCCCTATTAGAATCAAGGGCTTTCGTCCAGAAGGAGGCACCGAGTTTCTGACCGACCGCTTTACATAGCTGCTTACTTAATTTGAGCCTTATTAAGTTATCTGTCACTTGATAATTACCTCCCTGAAGGATTCTTCCTCACTCACCCTGTGAGACGATCGCCATTTCTACTACCGGTCTGTATCCCACCCTGTGAGACGATCGCCCACATACTAGCTACTCTCGTTCATGCAAAGAACACTGGTCCGTGTGCCAGGCCAAACCCAACGGTATTCAGTGCTGATTCATTCCCACCGTTTTCACCTTGCAGCTGGAGCCAGGAGGTTTATCGTGCTATTGTGAATGGAATTGTTACAACCCTGTGATTTTAAACTACATCCTATGTGCATAGCTCTTCACTTTATAAAAAATAATTGCCTCTTTGTATATTCGGGCAGCCAGTCCATCTGAACCAGTGTAGCTATGCCGTCGGTCTCCCTTTGCCCACAATTGCACGATTAAAACGAACCAAATCTTTCACTTTACAAGTGCCGACTTTGAGAATTTATGTAGGAAAATTCTTCCACAACACAAATGCACAAACGAAGAGAGAGAAAGAGGGAGGGGGGGGCAGAATGGTTTTGTCTCATGGCCAATGTCTGACAGCTTCCAAATACAGCTTTGTCTGCTGCTGCTTTTGTTTAATAAGCAGTGACCAGTGGCCAGACCTCTGCCTCGGCCTCTCTCTCTCTCTCTCTCTCTCTTTCACTCTCACTGAAAAGCCATCTCTGTCATTCTCTCTCCTCTTATTCTCTCTTCTCATTTCATCTCTCTTTATCCTTCCCTCACTCTTACTGTCCCCCTTGCTCTCACTCACTCACTCACTCACTCACTCACTCACTCACTCACTCACTCACTCACTCATTCTCTCTCTCTCTCTCTCTCTCTCTCTCTCTCTCTCTCTCTCTCTCTCTCTCTCTCTCTCTCTCTCTCTCTCACACACACACACACATAAACACAGTGACACGCGCACACACACTTGTAAATGTGTTGTGATAGTTATTGGCTGCTGTTGCTGGGGGATCCTGGAAGGAAAGTTTAAGAACATTCTTGTTCAAGAACTTTCTGGAGGTGCTTCTCAGTCACAGGGCTTCAGCCAGTACAACCTTATCAAGGCCGAGTGAGACAGAGAGACAGAGAGAGAGATGGAGAGAGAGACATACACACACACAGAGACGGATAGAGAGAGACAGAGAGCGAGAGAGAGTGTGTGTTTTACAGGTCCAACTTTGCTGATAGCTTTCACATGTGAGCTGTGGCTCCATTCCAGATACTTTCATGTGATTGGTGGGATGCCGTTATAGATACATACACCTACTTATCTCCCCCTCTCTTTTCCTATGCTCCCATGTTTTTTTGTTTTGTTTTGTTTTTCTCACTTCTGTTCTCACTTCTGTTGTCCCTCCAGCTGTTGTCCCCAAGGGTTTGCGAAACCTGAAATACATGCAACCGACTCACTGTAATGTGATCACAGCTTTTTTTTCTTTTCCTGTCAAGCAGTATAGTTACTGATAAACACAAATCTAATGACATATTTCATTATGCAGAAAGATAAATGCAACGCTTATCAGACAAACTGTAAAATATTAATTTCATGACGGTCAATTAGGTAGCAATCACAACAATCAACAAGGGCAAAAAAAAATGGAAGAACTCCTGTTAATCCTGGATATGTCAAATTGGATGAAAAGGGGGATTTTTTTAATTTTAATTAGAACACATTCTAAGTAAGTAATCTGTACTCTGTGAGGGATTACTTTCTCAAAGTAAGCAGCCCCAGTCATGAACACATGAGAAGGAGTGGAAAATGTCAGACGGGGAGGGAGTGAGGAATGGAGGGAGAGAGCGTGTGAGAATGTTATTAGCTCCTGCATTACCCTCTTCGCCTCCACTCCCCCAACCAAAGAATGTAATCACTCCTGTCTACTGCCAAGGCTCCCTTACCCCCAATCACCCCATCCCAGCCCCCCCCCTAATGCTTTACCTCACCTCTCCTCACCTCCATATCTCTCTCCACCTCCTTGGCGTCGTCTCTTCCCTCCTCTCACCTCCTCACTTATCCTCGCCTCCCCCATCTCTCCTGACCTTGTAACCTAAATCTCATCACTCTCGTATCCTCACCTCCTCTCTTATTTTCCCCTCATCATCTCCCTTTCTCCACAACTTCTTCCCCCTCTTGGCACTTTGCGAGTCTCCCCAACTCCATCGCTCCTCCTTCACCTCTCCTCCACGCTCACATCCCCCAGTTAGTAGTGACTGGCGCAAATCCCCGTATGTCCATTTTTGGTTTGTTTGTTTTTCAATTTGTCTTTTTTTTTTCCATTTTCTTAATGATATGTTGCAGGTACAATTTGTGCTTATTGACCACGGGACCCAGCCGAGCTGCTGATCAAGCAAAGGGTCAGTAAATACATGGATGTCAGTGTGAGGGATCAGGGCACCCTGGTGGCTCAATCTGTGGACACATACAGTCCATAGTGGGTTCTGGCCCAAGGGCTGAGTTATGGGTTGGATTCCAGCCCACTCTGTCTATCTCCCTCTCTCCGCTCCATCTTCCCTGACTTTTTTCTTGTAAAGACCAAAAAAATCTGCCCACATGGGGAAAATGAAACCACCGGTTTTCCCATTTTTTTTTAACGGCACATATTTGAAAATTTTATTTTTGGAGGACACAAGCCAATGTGGAATGTGCAAAAATATGATAAGTGCTTTGGAGCTTTAAAAACTGTAAGGATGTTCATGCATCAAGTGCCAAAAAGAAGGCTTTGCCAAATCACACCAAAGGCCGGTTTCCTAGTCAGAGGTTAAGCCTAGACCTGGACTTACATTCAACTTAGTCCAGGTCGAGGCTTAATCTGGCTCCGAGATTACTGTAGTTAAGATGTTATTTTTAAACCGGGTTATTCTTTCTCTCTCTCTCTGCCTCCCTCCCTTCTGGGGGACAGTACAGTTTATCTCTTCTTTCTCGTGTCTGACTGTTGGAAGTATGACACATGGAAACACTTAGCATTGGGCGCAGGTTCACTCTGCGTGCACGCACCAACAAGTGTTCATGAGCCTGGGACTGCGTGTGTTCAATTGCGCGTGCATGGTTGTGTATGTGTTTCACCAGTATAAATATTTAGGTTTGGCTCCCCTCTCCTCTCTGCTGTTTCCCATCAGATATGCTTTCTCACTTATTTCTCCATTTTCACTGTACTTTTTCTCTCTTTCTCCATGTTTCTCAGTTTCTTTCTATCTGTCTATACATACATATCTATCTATCCATCCATCCATCCATCCATCCATTCATTCATCCATCCATCCATCCATCCATCCATCCATCCATCCATCCATCCATCCATCCATCCATTCATTCATTCATTCATTCATTAATTCATTCATCCATCCATCCAGCTACATTTTCCTGTCACTTTCCCCTCTTGATTGATTGATTGATTGTTATTTGATAGAATTTATTCTTGAGCAATACATTACAAACTAATATCATATTTAACTTAACACTTTTGCCATACTTCAATTAATTTTCTTGGTAGCCAAGTGCTGTTGACTCGTCCAGAGGGACATTTTTTACCGGTCGCCTGTTGTTGCTCCCTTGCACAGTTATCGTTGTTCTCAACTGAACACTTGAGGCTAAAATTGAAATCCTTGCTGTCTGGCTGTACAGCGGTGGTATCAACAATTCACTGTTAAGTTTCCTGACATGAAGAGGCTTCTCCTCCTTGCTGAAAATCTCTGCTGTATAATTTAGAGTTGTTGCCACTTGTTGCCATATTACCAGTGGCTTTTTAAGTAGAGTCATCACATAGCCAGCCACCGTCAACACAGTATCCTGCTATACAGAACACCCATCTTCCCATTCACCCATGTGTAAAATCACCTCCCTACATAGCACACCGTAAGCCATACTGACAGTCTCATTTGTGGTGGCTCTACAATGGGCTAGTTATCTATTCACTGTTGCCTTCTTAAAAAATAAAATAATAGGGTGGAGGAAGGTGGCCCAGTGGTTAGCACTGTTGCCTCACAGCAAGAAGGTCATGGGTTCGAACCCCAAGCCATCCCAGGTCCTTTCTGTGTGGGGTTGGGATGTTCACCCAGTGTCTGCGTGAGTTTCCTCTGGGTGCTCCGGTTTCCTCCCACCATCAAAAAGACATGCATGTTAGGGTTAATACTCCAGTCTGTACCCCCGAGCAAGGCAATGGAAAGAAGAACTGGAGTTGGTCCCCGGGTGCTGCAGCTGCCCACTGCTCCTATACAATAGGATGGGTTAAATGCAGAGAACACATTCACCGTAATCTGTACAATGACAAAATAAAGTGTCTTTCTTCTTTCTTCTTGCGCTCTTGTGTAAAGAATTTCCTGTTATGAGGAACTCATTTTACCCTCCACTTGTCAAACAGCTGCAGTTAGCTGAACACTTAGAGAAAACCATATTCATGGAGACTGCGCTGTACTTCTTCCTAGATTGCTGCCAGTTGGAACCATCTTCTCACAGTTGTTTCACTTAAAATATTTTTCGTGGTGTTTTAGGAAAGAGCGACATAGAAAAGTAGTGCCAACGTGTTTTCTTTCATAAGGAAACATTTTTCCCTCTCACTATCTCTTACATTATTAATTTAGGATTTTATGACAAGGAACTGTGAGCTTGTGTTGTAGTAAATAGACATCAAGAATACGTTCTGAAGTCTCTTATGAAAGTGTTCAGTACCATTTGAATGGTACAGTAAACTGGTGAGTGGAAAATTAGAATTGTTTGGGGGGGATCCCCCCCATTTTCTCCCCAATTGTACCTGGCCAATTACCCCACTCTTCCGAGCCATCCCAGTCACTGCTCCACTGCCTCTGCTGAGCCAGGGAGGGCTGCAGACTACCACATGCCTCTTCCGATACATGTAGAGTCGCCAGCCGCTTCTTTTCACCTGACAGTGACAGTGAGGAGTTTCGCCAGGGGGACGTAGTACGTGGGAGGATCACGCTATTCCCCCCAGTTCCCCCTCCCCGCTGAACAGGTGCCCTGACCAACCAGAAGAGGTGCTAGTGCAGCGACCAGGACACATACCCACATCTGGCTTCCCAACCGCAGACACGGCCAGCTGTGTCTGTAGGGACACCTGACCAAGCCGGAGGTAACACAGGGATTCAAACCAGCGATCCCTGTGTTGGTAGGCAACAGAATAGACTGCTACACTACCCAGGCACCCAAAAATTAGTATTTTATGAGGAAACTAAATATCGGTGAGTTACTAGTTATTTCTCCATGCCCACATTAAGACACATGGTGTGGGCTAGTATCAATAGTATTTACTGTCTGTGGGGGTCCCCTTTATTTTATCACCCACTCCCCTTTACAGCAGTGGTATGAATGAGCAAACACAGAAAAACAGATTCACACACACACACACACACACACACACATCCAGATGAACTTACAAATGCACAAACTTAGAAGCAAACACACACACATACAGATGAACACACACACACAGATCATGTCACAAATAATTTGAATAGCAACAGCTTTCTCTCATGCTCTTGGACACAGATGCATGCACAAACACACACACACACTAACACACACACACACAAACACAAACCACGTCACTATTAATTCACGTAGCAATGACTTTCTTTTTCTCTCTCTCTCTCTCTCTCTCTCCCTCCCCCTCACACACACACACACACACACACACACACACACACACACACATTCATGCACGAACTTGAATGCTGTGTCAGAAGTCATTATTTAGGCAGACAGAGGTAGATTTATACCCAGAGCTCTCTCCATAATTGAACAGTTTTCCTCTCTGTTTCCGCCCAACCCTGCTCTGTCAGCAGCTTTGCAATCCTGAGGCCCACAAGCCACTGTGTGTGTGTGCTTTTGAGCGTGGGTGTGTATGTGCTTGTGTGTCTGTGTGAACGTCTATGCATCTACATGCACCTCTGTGTGTGTGTGTGAGTGTGTGTGTGTGTGTGTGTGTGTGTGTGTGTGTGTGTGTGTGTGTGTGTGTGCATGTGCATGTAACGTTAACTTATCACCTAATATTTCACAGTATGTGATGTTCACTGTAGGGAGAGAGGAAAAAAGAGAGGAGAGAGAGAGCGAGTCATGGAAGGCTTACATCTATATCTGAGTGAGGGCGCTAAAAATGAGCCATCCAAATATGGTTATTTTATATCTGTTTCTGTACAGATATAATGATGATATCTGTTTTTTCTCGATATTAATCTATTTTAAATCATGAAAAAATGTCATGCTCTGAATATCTTTCTGAATTCATCAGACACTGCTGCTTACCCCAAAATTCATCAGTCAAGATTCATCTCACTTCAGTTCGATTCAGTTCAGTTCACATCAGTTCAATTCAACACAATTCAACTCACTTTGGTTCAGCCAAGTTCAAATCAATTCAATATAATTCAATTAAATTCAATATCATCCAGTCACATGCAGTTAACTGAATGGAAGTATATCACTTAACATTTGAAATGTGCTGCAAAAGCATTTTGAAAAAAATGTCAGTTACTATAAAAGAGAATGGAAACTTACTTATAAAAGAAAACTGCCTCTCCCTACTCTCTCTACCTCTCTCTCTCTCCCCCTCTGTGTGTGTGTGTGTGTTTTAAAGGCCAGTGGTATTTACCATTTAGAAGTTTTGACCTTTAGCTGCAGAGAGCACTCTGATGGATGAATGGAAAGAAGAGGGGGTGAGGGGGAGGAGAAAGAGGGGGATAAGGAAGTGGGAGACAGGAGGCGAAAGATAGGAGGAGAGGGAGAGGAGCCAGGATAGTGGCTGGAAAAGAATGACAAAAAACAGGTGTGCAGGGTCACAGCAGGGAAAAGGAGAAGAGAGGGACGAAGAGGTTTGAAGAGGGGGGATAAAGTCAAGCAGAGTGAGAAAGGAGAGGAGAGAAGTGAGAAGGAGAGTGGTGAAGAAGAGCGATGAGGATAGTAGGATGATAGCAAAGCAGAGAAGAGAAGAGGGAGCAGAGAGAGAGAGAAGGAAGGTAGCAAAGAAGACCAGAAAAGGGCAGGAGGTGTAGGAAAGGGGGAAGAGAGCAGGGAGTGGATTAGCGAGGTGGCTGGTAGACAGCGGGAGAGAGGGGAGGGGTTGACCGCAGACAGCTGTGTGTGGTCACTAATTGGGAAAATCATAATGAGACCAGGAAGGGAAACGGTTTATAATACTCTCATCCCATCTCTCTTGCTCTCTCTCTCTCTCTCTCTCGCTTGCTCTCTGTCTCTCTCTCGCTCTCTCTTTCTCCCACTGTGGCCCTCTCTTCTATAATTTCTCTCTCCTCTATATGGGGGGCTAATTGCAGTGGTAAAGGGCAACAAATTAAAACAGACTAATGTCAAAACTGATAGCAGATGGGAACCATTTATCAGACATTAATATCTTACAGCATGTGTGTGTGTGTGTGTGTGCATGCGTGCTTGTGCGTGTGCGCGCGCCTGCATATGTGTATGTATGTATGTATGTATATATATATGCAGGCTTGGGGAGTAACGGAATACAGTTATGGGTGTTACATAATCAGGATACAAAAACAAGTAACTATTCCAATACGGTTACGGAAAAAAAGACGCTGTCAGATTACCGACACAATTTTCAAAAATGGGGATTATTATTCAAGATTACATTTTAACAATAATATTAAATGAATGTGTTTCCCATGGCACTGCCATGGGCACCATGGGAAACACATTTATTTAATATTATTTTTCAAATGGTAAAAGGTTTACAAGATGGTGGTGAGACCAGCTATGTTATATGGTTTGGAGACAGTGGCACTGATGAAAAGACAGGAGGCGCAGCTGGAGGTGTCAGAGTTGAAGATGTTCAGATTTTCACTGGGAGTGATGAAGAAGGACAGGATTAGGAACAAGTATATTAGAGGGACCGCTCAAGTTGGACGGTTTGGAGACAAAGCAAGAGAGGCAAGATTGAGATGGCTTGGACATGTGTGGAGGAGAGATGCTGGGTATATTGGGAGAAGGATGCTGAATATGGAGCTGCCAGGGAAGAGGAAAAGAGGAAGGCCAAAGAGGAGGTTTATGGATGTGGTGAGGGAGGACATGCAGGTGGCTGGTGTGACAGAGGAAGATGCAGAGGACAGGAAGAGATGGAAACGGGGATGGTGACCCCTAACGGGAGCAGCTGAAAGTAGTAGTAGTAGGATTTTCCCATGGTGCCGCGCAATTGCTGCTGTGGGCTATGCATTGCGTCACTCACTCACTCATGGACGACCTGAGAGGGACGTTTACACTGTGTACTAACTGGACGCTAGTGTTGGACTATCGCGTCGCATCGGACACTCTCTGTCCACACTGAAACCATAATTTAAACAAACCACATACCTGTCAGCTGTGTGCTTAAGTACAGACTATTCCTTGTCCATGACATAGCCCTTTTCACCTCGAGCGACAATGCTGCATTGCTCGCGGCCAGTTAGAATATTCCAATAGAAAATAATGCAGTCAAATTGATTTTGTCGCTGACGCTCACTCACATCGCATTCAGTTAGGGCACAGTGTCAAAATGGCACGCTGCATTGGACTGTCCTAACTGACCGCGGGTCACGCGGCGTGCTGTTTTGAGCTGAACTTTTGTCGGACGCCCTGTTTGTATTTACTTGCTTGTTGCTCCCATTGAAAAGCGCTGTGTCATGGACAAGGAACGTCTCCAATCTGATCACGAGTGCACAGCTGATAGTCAAGTCAAATTCCTTTATAGAGCACATTAATCAGCAACCCCTGTTGATCGAAGTGCTGACAGACCAGAGCAGGGAGCTAAAACATAAGTAAATACAAGAAACA